>JAVQIZ010214786.1:0-11971 GCA_036023535.2 Galaxias brevipinnis
ACCTTGATGTCTCTCCGCCTCTTTATCTTTATGTCTCTCTGCCTTTAGGTCTCTCTGTATGTCAGGCTAGCTCAAAGCTTGCTGCTTCCCTAAGGGGATCCTCCAGGTTCTCTTACAACCAGAGCACTCCTGTTATTTCAATCTCCTCCCAACGTAGACACACACACACACAAGCGCAACTAAACATTCATTCACTGTAATGAGGTCAATTAGTGTATGTAATGTAAATGACAGCGAACAAAAAGGTCAGACATTGTCTAAAGTAGAGCAACACATAATAATGGCCGCCGTGGCAATGATGATGATTGGGAATGTCTGGGGTGACAATAGCCTGCGAGGGAGTTGACCTGGGGAATGTGTGTGTGTGTGTGTGTGTTGTGTGTGTGTGTGTGTTGGCAGAGCACCGGCTCTTATCAAGCCCTCAGCAGAGGGCCGGCATGCCGGCCTGCAGCATGCCGCCTGGGGAGGGTTGCCAGATCTGATGTGGGAGGAGAAGCACCCTGCCTGGGGAGGGTTGCCAGATCTGATGTGGGAGGACAAACACGCCAACCAGTGTCTGTGCTGGCCAACGAGTTGCCAGCGCCCCTCTCACGCAAACTCTCTGTTTCTGAATGTCACGGCCCTTCGTGGGACGCCCCTACCTGCAGCAGACAACCTGTTTTCTTTCTAATAACAAACAGCAAGCCAATAAATCAAGTGGGATCATGTCTTTGATTGTATCTCTGTCAGTAAGAAACAGCTTGTCAAAAAGAGGTTTCTCAGAGGGCAGGGGCGTCTTATCATTCCCCTCTAATCAGCACCCCACCCTGGGCCGCGGCCGGAGTGGAAGAGCCCACACGAGGCCCACGGCGCTGGGGCTGGAGCTCTTCTAAATCAGCCGCAGCCCTGGCAGCTCACAGCAGGGCCCCAAACTGACAGTCCTGCCTCAGCACGCCCCAACAGACTCCAGCTCAGTCAACACGCAAGTCAGGCTTTCAATTTTAATTTGACTGCAGCAAAGGATCAGTTGTCTCAGATTATGAAACTTTTCAAAGGTCAGGGTGAGTTGGGTCAGATTAAGATGTGCAGTGGATAATCCCTGCCAGAACGCAGCGTGTCCGTTGATGTTTGTGTGTGTGTGAGAGAGATATCAGTTGTATTTTTTTTATAGTGAGGAGGCAACAGGAAATTAAATTATAACATATACTAATCATAGCTTACATCTGGTGCAGAGATCACATTTGAAATCTAATTTGTTTAAGCAAGATTTCATTTCACAATAAATTGCACAAATCAAATTACATGTCATTGGGTCGACCAAACAGATGTTTTCAAGGGAGAAGGACATTGACTCTTTCTCTTTCTCACATCAACAACCCCAAAAATAAATATAATATAATATAGTATAACATATAATAAATAACAAAAAACATGACGAAATGTATAACTGAGTCAGTCTGGGTGTCTTCTCTCACCTCTCTCATCTCCTGGGCGATGGTGGCCAGGCGCTCGTTCTCCGACTGGGTGTTGGTGAGGACGTTACGGGCCTGCCGGACCTCCGCCTGCAGCTCCAGGACCCTCTGCTCGTAGTAGGCCTCCTTGGAAGCGGACTCCTGGATCAGGGACTCCTCGCGACTCTCCCCGTCCGCAGCCACCTTCCTGTGGTTGGAGTAGGCTTGTCCAAAGGCCTGGGGAAACAAAAGAAAGAGACGAGGCAAAGGGGTTAGAATGGAGAACGGCTAGAAAAGTCAATGGCTGGTTGACAACAAACTTAAAGCTCGGTAGTTGTTAGGGATTTAAAAGATTATACCTATATTTTATTTTACCCACTTACACCTGTGTATTTTGCACATATTCTGCAATCCTCAGATGAACCTACTCCCTTGCACTCGTCTGCAGCAGTTCAACTGAGGACAGAATGCAACCATGCGGAAATAAGAGAGGAGAGGAGCCGGTGCTTCGCCCAAATAAAAAAGCCTGCCCTTAAAACGCGGGCTACCCAGGGAGAGATTATCAGTCAGCCTCCATCTGGACCCGCATGACCTGCATTGTGGCTGCATCGTGTCCCTTTGTCAGCCACCCGCAAGGAACCAGTCTTTACTGCACGCTCTACGTGGTGACTCTTCAGACAGAGAGGAGTACGAGAGGAAAAAAGTAGAACCAACCAGTAAGACTTACTGGGCCTGGTGGGAGACAATCACTGGACAGAAGCAATGTTGCAGGGGTTGTCTGATGTGTGATTACAGGGGAAAACGCAGCACTGGACTCTAATGCTCTTAATAATCTAGGGGGACACGGGAAGGTCAACCTGTTATGATCTGATCTGCAGGGATTGAGCACGGAAATGAAGTTCAAGGAGGCGAGATTAAACGCCCAAAGGGTTTAGGCCCATACTTTACGTCTTATTTGAAATCATTATTTCACAGTGAGAGGGTTTACATATAAACAGGACCTTTATCAAAGGGTAAAATTGTACAAATATGTCTCATACTGTACAAGAGAATTTGTAATGTAACATGGTAATACTAATGAGAATAGCTGGTGGCCCTAGTCATATGCACTCTGAGTATAGGTTTCCTACTGTCCCTGTTCCATGTGCACGGCCTGTTTTACTATTAATGGCTCTACTTCCACCACTTTGACCTTAATTTGTTAATGGCCCACAAGAGCAGGGTGCTATGACTAGCCACTCTGAAATGTCAGGCACGGAGAGCACACGCATGTGAGAGAGAATGGTGTGTGTGTCACCATGTGCCGCAGAATCTAGGTGAGCCTTCACTTCGCCCCTTCTACTCGTCTGAATCGTCACTACACTTATCATGGATCCATTTTGAATGGCACCCAGCAATGGAGTGCAGTTCCAATCCTTGTCTTGTCTCTCGGCGTGCTCTCTTACAACACAAGTCTGGAAATCACCTGAAGGAATCCGATTGTGATCGCTTTACTTGCTCCACTGCGTCCTCTTACTAAACCTACACACGTTAGCACGCCACCGTATGCCGCTGGATTTCCAGGGTTCAACAGCGTTTTACATTCTAATCCCCTGTGCAATAATTCCCTTAGAGAAAAGGAAAGCTGCACTCTGAAATTACATTTCTGATACTGACCTACTTGTGGGACTTGAAGATAAAAAGCACTAAACTAGTTCAGTGGGTTAGAAGCCAGCAATGACATTGTTTTGTCTCGTCGCACACGAGACGAATAGTACGTGTCACATGTTCAAACTCAGGAGAGATGGTGGTACTAGGCCAGGAATGTGCATTGTTAAACCGATAAACACTTGGAACCGACCACAACCACACATGGCCTCGAAGGAAGGTGCTGGAATGGAATGGTTTGAACTTTGAACTTCATGCCCCCCCTCCCATGAAACATCTCTGGAGACCATGAGTTTCGTAAACATTCACATGGCTGCACAGGCCTGGTGATACTAACAAGGCTAAGGAATGTCAACACAGTAGTCAATGCCCAGGAGCTGTTGAAAACATGTCTCTGTACGTCTCAACAGCCTATTGGAACCTTCTATGGCAGGCAAACTTTAAGGTTATGAGAGAGCCGGACAGGACACAATAGACCTACACTGCCTGCACACTGCATGTAGGTCTACTGTTTAAAATCTATCAAAAGAAACTGCCTAAATCCACTTAGAAAACTAACACCCCAAACCAGCCCCCCTGTTCCCAAAACTCACCCCATCAGTCAGCTAGAGACCCTTTTTCATTAAACTGTCATTACAAGAGGGGATTGACCCAATCAAAAAGTAGGGAAATCCTATCAATATAATCTGGGAGCGTGGCGGATATGAGGGGGACACTGACCCAACTAATCTAATCTAGAAGAGCCAAGGTCCTCCGCTAGCCAAAAAGCCCTGCTGACCCAGGACCCTTAATCTCAGTCACCAGAGCGGGGTTTGATTTATTTGGGAGAGGGAGGAGACGGCGACACGCACGCGACCCGGGCTATAATCTCACAGCAAAAACGCCCCACCCAAATATATAATTAATCTATGTGGTGCCATGTGTTCCACAGTTTACACTGAGGATGTAAGGGCAGATTACCCTGTGTGATGAGGCTAATTAGAGTCTTGGTAGCAATAACGGCAGTGGACCAACCATATAAGGAAGGTATTTGTTTACCTTATCAACTGAGGTGGAAGCATATTGCACTGGGTTCAACTGGTGCTTTTCCGGCTGAAAATGATATGCTGCTGTACATGCAAGGGCAAGTTGAAAGTCAAAACAATCTGCCATGGGAGGGCTGAGCCGACGAGAAGCGTCGAGCATACTGGCTCTGAAGTCAGCCATGATGGGCATGAGTTAAACAGGCCCCCATGCTGGGTGCAGAGCCTAATCACAGATAGAACCACAGTCCTTGTGTGATGGAACTGGGAGCTTGATGGTAACCTCTGATCTTTCTCTGATCTTACTCTCAGCCTACTTCGGCTTTTCTCTTTCATCTCTTGCGTCTGGTTACTTCCCTCTCTATCGCTCACACCGGGCTGCAGGTCATATGTCTAACAGGGAGGAGCTTGTGACTAGTCATCAAAGCAAGTTCATATTAAAACGTGAGTTTATTGAGTCAGGGCATAAAAGTGGTGATCCTTCTACACCATGTAATCTTTGGCAGGAAGTGATCTACTAACAAGTTCCTCTTAATATACTTGACATTGCATCCGGTAAAAAAGTGTTAAATTCAACGATCAAAAGATCAGCACATTTGTCGGTATCTAAGGCACTCGTGTGTTGCTACAACAGAACTCCAATTGACCGTACCACCTGTGGTTTATCAAAGCCTTGTATATCAGTGTCGGTAGCGTGTTTGGACACGCCATACTACTGTAATTGTCATCTCCTGCAGTCTGAGCCTACGAGTACCAAGAAGGACTTTGAGTTCAAAGGTCACTGATTAAAAGGCGGGGGGCCATTGAGGGCTCCGCAAGCAGACCTGGTTTAAAGGGGAGACTGCTATAACACTAATGAAAACCCTTCTTCAGCTTAGGGGGGACATCTGAGGGTAAGGCTCGGGGGGGTCGGAGAGCTCGACCTTCAGCACTCTATGCCCCCCCCCCCCTCCTAATCCATGGCAATGCGAGCAGGAAATGCTGGGCTTTGATTCTCGGACAGGTAGTAAACAGATCAATTATTTCGACCTCAGACGCACCGAGGAGCTCATGAAGACCGCATCTACAATTCAAGGGTATTTTCTGCTCAAGCTTTTCCGGGAGATGGAGGTTGTGATTTATTGATGAGAGGGTGAGAGCGAGGCGAGCAGAGCGCTGGCGGAGGAGTCTCCAGAGAGGCTGCTTGGCCTTTAACAGGGAAACAGAAAACCAAACGCGGCTTCAGAGTTAAGCCTCCTCCTCTCGCCGTCACGCTCCCTCTTTCCTTCGGCTTTTGATTCCTGTCGATTCGATCCCCCTTTCTCCAAAAACTGGGCGCGGTTTGACCCATAAACTAGCCCCCTTGTGGTGCCTGCCTTCCACTGGTTCCCCTCCCCTTGTTGACAAAAGGGGCTGTGGGGAGAGTCTGATGAGGAGAAAGAGAACAAGATTGAAAGAGAGAGAGACACTTGACAAGGCACTGAAGGCAGACAAGCAGATATAGGCTTCTTTGTTTGGGAGCCATACTGTAGGGAGCTGTACTTTTCCTGGTGTCACACACACACAAGTCACTAATGATTGCCAGGCTCCAGGGGCTGCTGTAGGCCATCTTCCTCCCCCAACGTTACTGATCCACTGGGCTTAGGCCTGTCATTCCCTTCCCCTCCCACACCATGGACACTGCGGGGTCCAGCCAGTCACATTAGTGAGCGGAAAGACAACCCTAGCATTCAAAATGTCATAAATGTTTAATGAACAGTGAGAGGGAACGCAGAGAGAAGGAGAAAATAACCTTGGCCTCTACATTGCAACTCTGGCTGGATCTGGCTTTAAGGTTTAATCACTGACCAGCTAGAGAGTATTGAGTCAACATACAGTACACACTAAACACACACACACACAGTGAGGCTTATGATTGTAAGTCTGATAGAAGGGAAGTACATGTCACTGCTAAGATAAACCCCGCTCCCAGCGCTGTCTCTGAATGATAGCAGATAGCAGAGGAGACAGGGCAGCCAAGGGCAAGCGCACACAGGAATATATTACAGAAACACCACCACAAATTAACCCTACCCGGGCGTGGGAAGAAGAACACCGGTGTAGAAACTAGTGGACCTAGTCTTGTAGCGAACGGCAACATCAGCCAGGAAGAGTGGGTTTTAGGAATCCATCCTCCCACAGTAGGCCTCAGCAAGAGTCACTTTTGTGTTCTGAGAGACAGGCCAGCTGAACAATGAAGTTGTGTCTCTGGTGGAGCCAGTAAGTGTTTGGTCACACAGGGGGTCATTGAGGAGATGTCAAACCCAGGCATACCAGAGCAGTGGCTCCACAGTCACAGAGGAAGAGGAGGATGCGAAGGCCGCGTTTTGTGTTTCTTTTGTCAGCTCAAGACGAGACCGAGAGGGGAGAGAGAGACGCAGAGAGAAAGACAGAGAGAGAGAGAAAGAGACAGAGACAGAGACAGAGACAGAGACAGAGACAGAGAAAGAGAAAGAGACAGCCTGAATGGAGTTGTTTGCCTCCGGAGTACCACCTAACATAGCGCGAAGCTCTGAGCGGAAACATCCCGTCTCTCCCTCCCTGGTTTTCCTCTCTCCACCCTCTCTCATTCACAGCCCACTGACACACATCAGGGCCTGCTTCGAGGTGTGAGAGCCCTTTCTATATTTATCCCCTCCATTATCAACCTTGCGCAATATGGATCTCACTCAGCGTGCTACCGACAATAGTCCCTGAGTGAGCGGCTTTGACCCCAAGCTGTGTATCAGCGAAGCACACAAACAAACGCACACACAATGACCCATCACTGCAGGCGCTCTGTCACTGTAGCGTAGGAGGTCATTTATATTTCTAAAGAAAGACAAAGCCGACCCTGTTCTTTGAACATTGCACCCGCAGGCGACTTGTAAAATAGCAAATGTTTCAAGCACTGTGCAGCAAAACCATGTAGTGCGAGTCTGGTTGAGTTACATTGACGAATAATCGGTGAGCTTGAGGGAAATGTGTAACGTGAAAGCCAATGCCACCGTGTTAATTAGTAATAGAGAACCCACAAAACAAGACGCTCTGTTGTGGCGAAAATGAGTTCGAAAAATGCTGCTACCAATGAGTAAGGGGTCAGACAAAGAGGAGAAGATTCCATCCTGACTGAGTCATCAGCCCAGAGGAGTAGTTTGTCTGTTCGGCGGTCCAAATCCCCCTGTTCCCATCGCAGGCTCGGTTTGACACGACCACTTGACGGTTTACACGTGGTTACCTTGACAACTGGACTGGGGTAGCATGCAGGGCTAACGGCTCATATAGGCTTTCTGACACAGTCTGTGTAATGCCCCTTAACTGAATTATAAGAGCATTTACAGAAAACTAAAGGTGGTTTGACGGCTCATTTCCAAATCATCAAGCCTAGATTTAGGCCTACATATTCACCGAAGCACAGAAAGAGAAGCGAGCGAGAGAGCAATAGAGAAAGAGAAAATGAGAGAACAGAAGGACAGGGAAACAATGAGGCTCAGGCCTTAGCTATTGTCTGGCACACAGCCACATCGATTCGTTGAACAGAATAGGGACCTTGTGCTATTATTCACATCCAGGCATACACAGTTCTTATACACACACTCTCACACCCGCCCACCCCCCCCCCCACCCCCCCCCTCACCCACACACACACACGCGTCTGTGTTTATCCCCCATCTTCTCCATGTGCCCTGCAGTCAGCCTCGCTGCACCACCTGCTACTCTACCCATGTTAAAGCATGCTCTGCCTCCTGAGAGAGTGCTTTCACCACCCCTCTGTTATTGTGCACACGCTGTGCCAGAGGGAGTAGACAGCAAAACTTAGCGGCGTATTTCTTTAATCTCGGCTCTGCTCAGCGTTTCACCTTCTAACACAAACCTAGACGTTTATGTGTTTATTCACCGGTAACCTGGTTTCCTCAGTATTTTTGGGTGGTACTGGGAATGAAACCTGCTCGAGGGATACGACCCAAAACCAGCACCTAGTAGAGGAGGGAGGGCGAGAGAGGGCAGAGTGTGAGTGAGAGGGAACGCCAGAGGGGCTGGAGGCGGGAGAGAGAGGGGAACCACTGGGAGTGAGGGAAGGGGGAGAAAACCTATGGGCAGAGATGTGTACGTGCCAGAGCGCCATCCTAATCACACTCAGGAGGGCCTGTGTACGCCTGGCTGAAACACTACTCATCAGCCACAGAAAAACAACAGTGCAACAAATCAGCTGGATTTCAATGGTTGCCCCCATCATGGGGGGATACACTCAGAATGTACAGTTACAATCCTGCTCTGTTGCTTGAGACTATCACTAACAGGACGAACCTATTTTTTTCTTTCGATGGGACACCTTACTACTACAAATCAGTCTTTATTTCTAGTAAGGTTTTTTTCCATTTCAATCCATATTCTGTAGAAACCTATCACTTGAGAACCCAAATCTCCATTCATCCATCATCCTATTACTTACAGGCCACTCGCAATCTCTGGCCTCAGACTGTGTGCAGCTGGTGTGTCATTATTGCTGTTACCTGCGTCTGCCAAGACACGAAGCTAACCCCATGGTCTGTAATTTTGCCCGCACCTCAGTGATCTAGCCTACATAGTTCAAACCTGCGCGCGAACAATATATCGTCAGGACAAGCAATTACAGTTCTGTTGAATGTTTAAAGTTGCCTGGTCAAAGAGGGGTGCATTTTCATTCTAGAGACCTTGCTAAATGTAAGCCTGAAAATAAACCATGTTCCACTGTCAACATTTGCATATACAAAGCAAAGAATTGTGGGAATAGACTTGTTTTTCCATGAGGGTTGGCTCCGCAATAATATGGTAGTTTATTTACATATGAAAAATAAGGCAAAGAGAAAGAAAAGTTTTGAGAAAAATTGCGGTTTTCATCAGTGTTCTCTGTTCAGCAATGCAAAGCTCGGAAAACATTTTTTTCCTGCAGTCATTTTTTCGGGGGAAGAGAAAACCCAGCCTGGCTTTATCCTTGTAACAGTTTATTAAAGAGCAAGGACCAGCTGTGTAGAGGCTGCTGATACCGTCCATTGTTTGTGTACTAAACATGCTATTGGATGGAGGAAAAGGCCCTCTCCAGGGAAAGCTCAGGCTCCATAAGTCTAATATAGAGCATCCGGCGATGATACGAGGGCCCGCCTGTGCGGCTGCCAGGTGGCTCTTATCATTTTGCATAACACAACGTTACCCCTTTGGGCATGTGTATGACGTGTGGCACATTTGCGATGCAAAGCTGACCTTATCTGGTGGCAAGCCACTTGGTCTGATATCTCATTCAAAGTACGGGTTTCAGAGGGATATCTGTCTTCCAGTCTGCCACACGCCTAACCCTCGGGGGGGTAAAGAGGTGTCACCATGGTTACCATGCCAATTACAGTGACGGAGTGAGGGGTGGGCCGAGCAGGGCAGCAGGGTTGCCAATACCCAGATGGCTGCTGCAGAGCTCCTACACACACACACACACACACACACACACATACACATACACAACCTGGCCCTGCTTTTCTGTCAATGTCCCTCAGCTTCTGATGTCATTTCCCTCTCTACATCTCCCTTTCTTAGGGTATGGTAATCACCAATGGACTGAATTAGGCTCCCCTTTTGTGTATCAATAGGTCGTATTTCAGTATTTCCCCAAAGACGGTGTTCCCCAGTGTAAACCTCCACATGTATTACATTCACAGCTGACCCTCTTCCTGCTGGAAACGAGAGGGAGTAGGAGGGGAGCAGAGGGGGTGCTACTGACACACAGACACACACACACACACACACACACACACACACGATTACATTTCCGTACCATGGCCAAGGTCAGATTTGAGGGAGGAAAAGGGGGCTGATTTACACAAACGCTGACTATCTGTTTCCTAGTTGATAAGGGTTAGTAGAAGAGGGTTTCCTCCCGTCACAACCAATTATAGCTACGCTCATAATGTGCGGTACATACGAGCCATTTACCATGATCAATTATTGTTTATTAGATGAATTATGTCACGAGACCTTAATGCACAGACTCACAGCCGGCTTGAGACATGTCTAATCAATCAGAAGAGAGAGAGAGAGAGAGAGCAGGGGGAAAGAAGGGGGATGGGAAAGAGAGAGCAGAGTCTAAGGATCTCCATCTCGGCTCGTTTATTCCCCCTCACACCACCATCCCTCATTTCTAACCACTTTCTGTCCATCGCTCACTCCTCCTCACTCATCCCAAACCAGTAACCAGGTCCCCCCTTTCTATCCCTTTCTCCCTCCCCAGTCTCTGGTGCTGGTCTTTTAGGTAAGTCCCCTCATGGCACCTCCCACCCAGACTTAAGACTAATGACCCCCTTCCCACTCGCGGTAATTACATTCTGGGAGTGAGGCTGTCACTGTGTGTGTCTGTGTCTGTGTGTGTGTGTGTGTGTGTGTGCGTGTGTGACCTCTCCGTGGGGGGTTGAGTCTTAAGGCGGGGGGACACAGGCCAGCAACATGAGACCAAATCAGTCAACAAGACACATGGGGGCACTCAGCCACTATAAAGGTCTAACTCAGTCTGCATTGAAAAGCTGTGTCTCTCCCTCATCTTCCACTGTGTTCAGGTCCACCGGTCAATGCTGAATACACTAAGCAGGAAAAGGGCTTAGCTAGCGCCGAACAATGGGCTCTTTGATTAGGCACAGAACAACAATAAGGACCTGAAAAAGACAGTTATTGTAGGGTACTGACTGAAAGACGCACAAGCTGAACACGACGCCCATGAACATGCTGCGGCACATGCTGCCCACACACACACACACACACACGAGAGGTCTGTTCTTCGTTTGAGCACCACCACCAGCTCTAGACTCATCAACACCGGTGAGGGTGGCACCACTTTTCTCCTAGAATCTGAAAGAGAGAGCAGAAGACTGGCTCCCACAGATGTAACCCACAGCCGTAACTCCCTCGCCTTCATCCTCCCCTCTCGCTCCCATCTTTCTAAGTCCCAGTTCTGCAGGACCCTGAGGGTCTGGCACACATCCAATTAACGACCCCTCCCTTGTTTCCCTAATAGACCCCTTCCTCTAAAAAACACGACTGCCTGTTTAGCCAACCTCTTTAGTTCCTCTCTCCTCCCCTCTCCCCCTCCCCTCTCCCTTCTTTCCTCGCCCCAAGCCTGAGGGATCCAGGATGAGGATTGTTTTTCTTCCATCTTCCACATCGAGGTCCTATGTGGCCTGGGCAAACCCAGACGCACTGCACTGAGACTGGGGGGGAGCCCCCAACCCACTAGCCTACTTCCACCAAGAGCCTGGGGAGAGGAGGAAGGAGGAGAGAGGGGTGTCCTTGTTTTTTTTCTCTCTCTCGCGTGCTAGTGTCAATGTTAACAGCAGCCCTGGAGGGAGGGGCCGGCCCTGTGGAATTGAGCACGTGCTGATGTTTAATTAGATGACCCATTAAACGCTAAGAGGCTCTCCTCATTGTGAGCCCTGCGGTCAAATGAATCTGGAGGAGACCAGAGGCACGTCCTCTCCACAGGAGGTGATCAACATGAGTGGACCTGGTCACTCAGCAGGAGGACGAGGAAAGATGGGGTGGGGGTGGGGGGGTGGTTGGGGGGTGTTAGGTTATGGAAGTATCTACATCGCGCATCATGTTTTATGATTTCTGTGTCAAATAAAGACTGTTCAATTCCAATAAATTCCATTTCGATAGTGAAAAATAAATGACAACATTTCTCATTCGAAGCAAGTCCCCACAGACTAGGCAGAAACCACTGCTATCTAAATGTAAAACACGATTTGCCTCGTGGCTTTCTGAGGGTGTGTGATTGCTGGATAGATGAATGGAGGTGGAGAGGGGGGGTGCATAATTACATTGTTAATCATCCCGTCTGACACCTCGTCCTCATATAAG
>JAVQIZ010214788.1:0-12856 GCA_036023535.2 Galaxias brevipinnis
ACCAACCACGCTGTTAGATCATCATTATCGTTTTCTGTATTATTATTAGACTAAATATTTGAAGCCTTCTAGGCTACATATCCACCGCCTTGCTGTCAGTCTTTTTTTTTACCGCGGAATTTTACCGCGGATTTTTTTTGTGTTGCTATCAGTATGACAAGTGAGAGGCACGTTCACCATTGGCGCTGAAAAACGTAAGGGGAAAAATATAATAATAAATGTACGCTACATATATATAACTAACTATACGCTTTAGCGGCCCCCACCCCTTTTTTCCCCTTTTCATTGTCACATAAAAATGCAGAAAAAAACACAGTAAAAGCTTATTTAAGCGTTTGTTCACGCGTTACCGCAACAGTCTTACCGCTCATGACGACAGTATCCGGAAAAAGAACGTTGCCGCCACTAACAACTTGACTACCCACGACCAATCAACGGCGGAGATCGAGTTAACCAATGATTCAGAGTTAAGGTTGCGGGCCTGTTTTATTTCCCCCGGTGTGTGTTACGCTCAAATTTGCACAGGCTAGTCTTTACGTCACCTTGCGACAACACACAAGTCGACGTCCGTACAGATCAAAACAGTAGTGCTGCGTTCAGCTAATGTAAGGTCCTTAAAGCTTCAAAAATATTATGACAATCATTTCATTTGACGTTACAAAAACACGAGTCATGGGCACATTGTTTTATAACAGCCTGGCTGCGTTTACCTGTAGTTTATCATGAATGTATTTTAAGGAACTATGTGATCGCGGATTGCTAAAATATTAGCTTAACGTTAGCTAACATAAATTCTGCACGCTTCTTATGGCTGTTTTTAACGTTGTAGGTTTATCACAAGATCAACCATAGGCTACCTAAATGCAACACACAAAATTGTGTTGTTTTTTACTGTCCAAAATGTTTTTGACCTGTTCCGGAAAAACAAAATTCACGTCATGGCAATCAAGTAATGGCACACTAAATTACAGGGAATCAACTTCACATTTACAAGTTGCAACATCAAAACCTGCCCAACAAAACAATTGATCTTGATATATTTCTCTGGAGTGCAGGGCCTGTTTGCTGTAACAAACTATGTAGCCTATATAAGTTTAAACCAAGTTACATTTGGCCAATTTGTCTTCGTTTGAAAATCTTCAGGGCAAGTAGCGTTGCTAATGACAGGCAGATTCAATAACTTTGTCCAACTGAATTAATTTGTCAATTTACTGTTGCCTTTGCAGTAGTCGCCCAAGAGAAAATGACTGAGCAGACGTCGATCTCAAAAAGTTCAATCATGGTCCTTAATTCAGACACGCACAAGAATACTATATTGAGCAAGTTGGACGTGCTGAGGAAAAGAGACCTGCTTTGTGACATAACTCTAATTGTAGAGGATGTACACTTCAAGGCACACAAAGCCTTGCTGGCTGCAAGCAGTGACTACTTCTCTCTTATGTTGACTGCTGTGGACCAAATCAGCCAGTCAAGTTTCACAGTAGATGGCATGGTAGCAAAGACATTTTCAGTAGCTCTGGAATTCATATACAGTGGTACAGTGTCAGTGGAGGAGAGTGACTTAGAGCAGCTCCTTGACATGGCTCGTCGACTTAAAGTCAGTGACCTTGTAAAAGTTCTCACTGAGCTTTCCTTCACTTACCCTGCTTCAAAGGTAGGTCAACCATTGAAGCTTAACATGAGGAAAGAGGTGTCAATAGAGCCAAAGCGTAAACGAGGACGCCCAAGAAAAAATATTTCTGATGAGGGACCAGTAGATGTACTGCTGGGAAAATGTTGTCGACAGAAAAGAAGAACTGAATTAAATGTATGTCACATTGTAAATGACGAAGAGGATGCATGTACATTTTCAAATAAGCAGCAAGTTGTGGTTAATGCCACACGTACCCCAGTTGACAATCAGGAATTTCATGTTGAATCACAGCCTAAAGTTGAGGAAGACTATGATCCCAGAGTCGCTCGTGGTAGGCACAGTAAGCGTAAGATCAAGCCACCAGTGAAATACAAGGGCTACAAGGTGGGCAGTGACACAGCTGAAAACAGAGAACCTGCAAAGAGAGGAAGGAAGAGGAAATACCCTAACACAGAGGCGCGATGTGAAGACTGTGGGAAAGTGTTTAAAAACCACCTCTTTTTAAAAATACACCAAAGAACTCATACAGGTAAAACAAGCCTGTAATATACAGTTCATCTCACACCACTAACTGTCTTTTATAAGAGTTGTGCTGTTCACATGGAATTGAATAAATTAATGTGTTAATTTGCCAAAATGTGCCATCAGGTGAAAAACCATTTAGATGTTTTGTTTGTGGGAAGGGATTTACACAGAAACACACACTCCTAGTTCACCAGCGGATGCACACAGGAGAGAAACCATTTGTCTGCACTGTGTGCTCTAAAGCCCTCTCCACCAAGCACTCCTTGCTGGAGCATATGAACCTTCATGCAGGTAGGTGGTGACGTGATCTATTACAATGTTATAGTACACCATACGTGGTATCACTTGTAAAGCATTTTCCCTCATTTTACTATTAGAAGTTGTTGTATTATGACTGGCATGGTAGAAATTAGGTTGCAAGTTAAAGCTGTTTTAATGTATCATAGTCTTCATAATATAATATATTACCTAAAATTTAGTTTTCATTCTCTTCCCAACCTCAGAGCAGAAATCGTTCAGCTGTGATAAATGTGGAAAAACGTTCACTCAGAAGAGGCAACTGAAGAGCCATTACAGGGTTCACACTGGTAATTATATGTCAGATTTTTTTGTTGTTGCTTTTATTCACAGAAAATACAGCATGTATGAGTAAAATTAAAATGACACACTTACCATATTAAAATACATCAACCATTGAGTGGGTAAATGCTGTTTTATTGTTTGATAAAAGGTACATCTTTACCAGAATGTGCCCTGTGTCATCACAAGTTTATGGATACAGCTCAACTTAGGAAGCATCTGAGAACTCATACAGGTGAAATTAATCCATACACTTCAAAAAGATAAAAATAAATAACTGATCTGAGAATGACAACACGTTATGTGCAGGTTTGATACTTACGACCATTAAATAATGAATGTTTATTGATTTATTGTAGTAGCATTTTATTTCAACCTAACAAAATATTGTTGTTACAGGGGAGAAGCCTTTTACTTGTGAGATCTGTGGGAAGTGTTTCACAGCCAAAAGCACACTGCAAACACACATCAGAATTCACAGGTGAGAGAAAATCCTAACAGTTTCTATTAATAGCATATAACCTCATCTTGAAAGGACATCTATTTGCTACAAAAAAAATATTATTTTAATCCACTCTACAGAGGTGAGAAGCCCTATGTCTGCAACATTTGCGAAAAGTCTTTCTCAGACTCCAGTGCGAGACGACGACATGTCGCTTCCCATACAGGAAAGAAGCCTTTCACTTGTTCCTCTTGCAACCTGTCTTTTGCCCGTCTGGATAACCTGAAAACTCACACCAAGACTCACAACAAAGAAAGAGTCTCCATAGACCCCCCATCTGATGCAGCCATTGCTGAGCCGCCTGCGGGGCCGATGGATGAGGTGCGCAGCATGTTGCAACTCCAGCCGTTCCAGGTACCCTCCAGCTCAGACCAGGAGATCCAGCTGGTGGTCACAGGGGACGTAGTGGAGAACATTAACTTTGGCCAGGAGCAGGGAGCGATCAGCATTATCACCACCACCAATGCGGAGGGTGTTTCTGAGACGGCTGAGCATCAGGCCCACTCCAGACTCACCCTCCTGACTCAGCCAGCAGGACACCTGCAGAACATGGCCCTGGTCACCCAGGGTGGCATGGACCCCCAGAGTCAGCAGATCCAGACAATCAGCGTGCTGGAGAGCCCGATGACTAGCAACGGACAGCGTGAACATATGCATGTGATCACGTTGAGTAAAGAAGCTATGGAACACCTTCAGGCCCATCATGGGCCACCCCAGCCCCTGCAGATAGCAGCAGCACAAAGGCCTGTCCAGCAGCTGCAGGTGATGCAGCATCAGCCAATCTCAGTCTCACAGATGGAGCCTGGGCCTTCACATAATGGGCTTATGGCCAGGGAACAGCACCACAGCCAGGCCATCCACATCAATAGCCAAAGCAACCAGCCCATATCCATTAGCCAGACCAATGAGCAGATCCCCAGCCACCATATCCAGGGGCAGACCTTTCAGATCCAAGCAGGCACAGTGTCCTACCTCTACACCACTTCTCTACCCCAGCACAACTGAGATGATAGGGTAGCTGGTTTATATCAACTCTATCTAATTGTCGGACATTCTGACAGATCTAAAGTACACTAAACTGTGCAACCTGATCAACTTTATCTAAATCTGGGGCTGTATTGGAGTGTAGAGAATACCATATATCTTAAGTGACTGAAATGCAGCTGCCAAATCCTTCTGTTGTCCCAATTGGTAATGGTTCAGTTTTCGTGTTGCAATGGCTATTTTTATGAAAATGTCTAATTGTTTTGACATTGATGCACACATTGATGCCTTTACAACAAATGTAAAACATCTAACAGCTAAGATGATAGAATCATGGTATGCCACTGTCTACCCTTCAACTTAATTTTAGGATGTACATTTTACATTACACTCTTGCAAGAAAAATCAAGTTTATTTAAAACTTTATTAACAAAGACCATGACTAAGAATAATTAGACTGATCCCTAATAATTGAACCTTCAATATGTGCTTGTAATGTGCTTGGATGGTCAATACATTTTCTCAGCACAAGAAGGACTGAGTTCTTTCAGTGGAGGTTTTGTGTATCAACATTAGGATGCAATGGTGCATACACAAATTAAATGCATTATGAGGTTGAAGTTCCTTGTTGTCCTGGCGTTGTTGATTCTACTAATGGGTGAGTCTCAGCTGCTGTAGTCCTGTTAAAAGGCTTGAATAGTCTCTATCTGAGAGATCTGGTAACAGTGCATCTGTGTTCCGCACATGCAGACGAGAGGGATCCTGAAGAGAGTTGAAACAAACATGTAAGGAATACATTTTTGCTGTCAATGTTTCATGTGTTTGATCTATTATATATATATATAAGATGTCAAAGATAAAGATAAACTCACTGTTTTTGGTCTTCCCAGCTTGGAGTTAGAGAAGCTCAATGTGTTGGTCATCTGCAGGTTCCTGATAGTCTCGGAGTCATCCAGATTGGCCTTTTTGGCTGTGGCAAGATGGAAAGGCTGGGTTAACCCTAAGAATAAACAACCGTTACGACACAGTATATTTATTTACAGAGCACCCTTAGCATCATGTTGCATAAAATAATGAAGATGTAAATTGAAATACTTACCTGCAGAGGTATTTCTAACATTTGATCTGCTCAATGAAAGCATGTATGAAGACATCTTGCCTCGGACTGTAACAATCAATAGTAAACGAAGACATAGGCACATTTCGTCATTTACATTTTTGTCTTCCCACCGACGGAGATCTATATTTTCCACCTCTTTGGTCTTGGTGCTTGTGCAAAAATAACCCAAAGAGGTTAATACAGCAAGTCTGAGCTTTTTGATTACAGCCTGAGTCACTTACCAGGGGTAGAGGTAGACCTGGAGAAGGTAGCCTCGCAGTCATACACCTGGCCCTGAAGCCTGTCAACCTGCTCAAAAGCCTCCAGTTTTAGGCTACGCTCCTGATGAAGCTGGCTTCGCACCTACATCCATAAAGTAGGGTTAATCAAAAGTGGAGTACCGCACCCCGCCTTGCATTACAAATGACACATTTGCATACATTTTTATATCAGGGACAGGAAAATATTTCTTTGACTGGCTTGACCATTACAGAAATGTGCATCGTATGCTAAATGTGTTTAACCCTTTGGCAAGTACTGTCCCCACAAGTGGGATTTTTCGTTGCTGGTCCCTGGTCGGTATTATACCATGCCACCTGTAGGGATTGGAACATGGCAACAGAATGCCCCGTTCCAATCTATGAACAATCAGCTTTTCACTCAATCTTTAGACCAAGTCAGCAAATATACAATCACATTCTTGGCTCCACTGTGTTTTTTAAAACACCAAACACAGTTCTTCACATTAGAATAATTGCTAAAAACTAAAAGCTCTTATGTTTCTTTTGGAAGGTGCTGCCAATAAAAATGCCACAGTCATTTACCAATTGCTTACGCCCAGTCCACATGTGTGAAACTGTGGCCAAACCCAAATTTAATACATGATGTAGCCTAATATCTTTATCAGAGGTACATAAGCAACATATTTTGGTACAAACACGTTTGTTAAAATGCCAAACTAGCAAACCTGCTGTGCGTATGGTTTAGTGCTTCTGTGATGTCTGACCTGTCGGATCTCCTTGGCACTGCGTTGTCTTAGTAGCTGGCTCTCCCTGCTGCCTTGATCCAACTGAGTGCTAATCTCCCTGAGCTCTCTGTCTTTGTCCCCAACCTCCTCCCTCAGCAGCTCCAGCCTCTGCCTTCGGCAGCTATCGAGCTCCTGTCTGCTCTTGGCCTCCAGGTCTGAGCGGTGCCTTGTCTCTCGGAGCTCCACAGTCTGAGGACCCAGGTGTTGATTTACAGACAGAGCAGTCAGTGACATTCTGATTAGTTAGGTGTTATGGGGACCTTGCATGCCACTTCCTTGATTGTACTTCAGATTTTACCTGGGATCATGTGTAGACACTGTGTAAACTCAGGATACGTACAACTTCTTTCAGTTTTAGTCATTTTCATAACACACTGTACCTGTTTGCTTAGTAATCTTTTGGTGTAGTTGTGCTCTTTCTGACACTCTGTCAAGGCCTTCTTAGTGGCCTCTAGCTCCTCCTGCAGCAAAACCACTTCCTCCTGCGACATCATCTTAACCTTCAAAGCATCCCTATAACAGGTTAGCTCCCTCTAAATAAACCAAGAAAAATTACACTGTTATGGCAATAAAATCAGGCCGGTCTCTTGGCTTTGTTTTACGGTTTCACACCGTAACACCTTGTATTTTGATGACACAACAGCGCTTTGTACCTTTTGACTTAGTAACAGCTGATTGTTAAGCTTGCCCAAGCCAACCACCTGTCTCCAGTGACTCAGTGCCTTCATTTTGCAAAGCAGGTCAGTCAGTTGGCTGTTCTCAAAGCTAAGCTCATGCACCTCTTCCTTCTGATAGGGAGAGATCAAAAAGGGCATTTAAGAATATAAGCATATGTGCATAATGATATATATATTCTAATTCTAATTGATATATATTTCTAAAGAATAAGAAATATTAAGAGTGCTTGCTTGCACACAGAGATCCAGAGATCGTCTGCTATACCTTTAACTTTGTCACCTCCAGGGCATCATTGTCTTTGTTAGAGCCATACTTCTTTTTTAGCTTAATGATATTGTCCACTCCTTCTCTCCTCACTTTGTTCACCAACCGACTCACATCCTGGTCCATTTGCACGTTGTACTCATCAAGTCTGGCCTGTGATTTATAGGTGTGAGCATAAAAACCACCAACTGGCTACAAATAATATTTACTGATATTTGCTTATTAGTAATGCACCATGGATAAAGTTAAAATACCTTCAGTTGGATACAGGTCGAGAAGAGTTGATGGACCAAGGAGTTATAGCGTTGTCTATAGTTGACACTCATCTGCTTTTCTAAGCTTTGCTTTTCATCCTCAAGGTGAGTGAGACGGGCTCGAAGAGCTGAGATCTCCAGCATCATCCCACGACACAGAACTGAAGTCTGAACAGCAGACAGATACAGGCCTTTATTATCGATATTGACACATTTTAAAATGAATGTTAATTCATACTACATACATACTCTATTACTAATGTACCTCATGGTAAGGCTGGTTTGGCACAGACTGGGACATCTCAACGTTTTTCATATCCTGGGAAAATACAATTTTATTATAGAGATATGGATTGGTTGGTACCGTGTAAAACTCTGCATTCAGGATTATCATATTCTTTCAAGTAGCATGCACAGAGTACGAAGGTATCGTCACCTGTTCCCTGTGGTAGAGCAGCTTGGTCTCCTGCTGGAGAATCTGCTCATAGAACTGGGAGTAAAGCAGGAAGCTCCTGCGCTCTCGCTCCATCACAGAGCATCCCAAGGAGGTGAGGCACTGCTGCAGGTGGGCCTCAGAGAACCTCAGCTATGGAAAATACGTAGTATTTTCAAGATTACTGCAGATTACTGCAGCCATCAGTAACTGCTTGTGACAGTGCAGTGAAAAGTGAAGTAACACTTTTGTTGGCATCAGTTACAGTATAAAGACAAGAGCAAGATAATATCGTTCTTTAGGACCGTATAATTCAAGTAAAATCAAAAGCAAAATCAATAATCACAGATGCAGTTTTACATTGTATCTACAACAAGTACCTAGGTTTCCTACCTGTCTGTCATCCTTCTCAGCCACCTCCATCAGCAGCTGGATGAAGTTCTCTACTATCTGAGGTCGCTCTGGAGACAGACTGTGCTTCAGGGGCGACTTCTTCCACAACTCTGGCCACAAGAAAGAATGTGTCACTCGTCATACTATCGCAGCTTGGAAGGTTTACATTCTTTTCTCATTTGAAGTCCATAAAATAATTTGGGCCGATATAGATCTTTCATTAATTAGTTGTGAACACAAAGTGGATTGGCAATTAGAATGGGTAGTGACAAACAGCACATTTATTGATATATTTTGCAAATGGTAAATGTGTGTACCTGTGGGCAGGCCTGTGTCTTGTCTAGCTTTCTCTGACATCACAAGGGTCAGCTCTCTGGCAATCCTTCGCTGGACCACTTTGATCATGTCACACTCTGTGCTCTCCAGCAGTTTTAAAAGCTAAAAAAAAACGGGGATGGAGACATAGAGCAACAGAAGGCCTCTTACCCAACTGAAACCCCGGCTGAAAACTTTCATATATTTATAAAAAAAATTACAATCGAGGACTATTATACCTGCCATGTCCTGATGTCGACCTCTGAGGTTCCAGTAGGGGGAAGCAGAGGCTGGTGCTCAGATACTAGAGCTTCAAAATCTTTTTCTTTCCCCAAATGTTGAGCTAAAGCTTTCATGCTGGGGTAATGAATCTCAGATCTGAGCAACCAAAACATCACACCAACAACATACAAACAAACAAACATTCAAAGAATTGAATAATAAATAATTGATTTATAAGTCAGTGGTGTGATAAAGCATACTTTCCATGGTGGAAAGGAAAACATATTTTCCTATTTACCTGTAAAGTCTCACAAACTGTCTATGTAGTGAGAGGGTATTGATCTTCTCAACACCTAGATGTCTGCGGCCCCAACTTTCCTTGAAGACCTCTAGCTGCTTAGAAAGCAGCATGAAAGACTTCAACACTGTCAGGACTTGGATAGGGTCCTTAAAGGGAGTCAGGTTTGCCTTTTCCTTTGCGTCCAAACTGCTTCCCTCTTCCTGGAAAATTAACAGATTGCTATAATAAACCTACAGTGCTTTTGTAACAGAGAAAATTTAAATGACCATCTTGTAGTCATCTCGAAAATAAAGCAGAGCCATGTAAACTGAAACTCTTTCACAAAGATGAATTATATTTAAACAAAAGTATCATGCTTTCACTCTGCCAGGCTTTCCATGTAGGTCATCCGCCCTGTTGTCATGGAGACGGATGGGAGCTGCCTCCCCTCCGCTGTTCAGGATGTCCTCCATTAGAAGAGACACTCCGAGGATTGCTGCATTGGCTTCCATTCTGCTGTGCTCTCTCAGCCCACTAAGACACAGCTACAAATATAACAAAGCACAAGAAAATATGTACAGTGTGTATAGTGTTGTATCTCTCCAGCTGTGGTATTATGTGTTTTTTATTATGTCATTGACAGGATTAGATGAGAGGGTGTAATGTAGACTATGGGTTAATCCAATATGTCCGTTTTTACCTGCATGCTGTATTCAATGGGAGGAATGTCCCATATGTCCAAAGGGTGCAACCCACGACAAGCCAGGAAACATCTCCATGGATATAATCTGTTTGCCTAGAGAAGGAAATAAAAATATGAGATCATGACAATATACTTTGTAAACCTTTTTTATGTCAGTCCAATCAGTTACTCTTTCCCTATACCCATTTTCAGGTATGTCCGGACACAAGATACACACCCGTTGGCCTTGAGGCTCCAGAGGCTGAGGTACAGGCAGCAGAGAGCTGTGCCCATGGCTGCTTATACTGTCACTCAACAAAGGCAGAGCACTGGCCATGTTGTCTGTCACACTCTCATAGGATACTGTGTCCCCAGATGAGATAAATGCCTCCCTGGCCAAAAAGGAAGAGGGCTCCGTTTTATCTTTCATGTAGTTATGTACAAGGAAATCATTTTTGTTCACAAAACTGTTATGAATCTAATAAAAAGCCCATGAGTCACCTGATCAGATGCCTGACAGCCATGTCAAACTGCAGGAACAGGACTTGTCTGCGGAGCTGCAGCAGATGGCCCACAGCCTTTGGACTGCTGGGGTCAGAAAGACTATCTACCTGTCTCTGAATCTCCGACAGCTCTGCACCTACACAAATAATAAGAGCATCAACAATTTACTATGAAACATATGGTTCAATTCTTAGAAAACCTTTTAGATTTTCTGATCCATCTCACTTTATACCTATACAAATAGTAAGGGATAATTAGAGTATTAATGCTAAGGGCCATTTTATACATTATATCAGTATACCTATGCCTTCGATGCCTCCCCAGTCAGCTGTTAAATGTGCTTCGCCTTTTCTCTTACTGATGCAGGGCCACATTTCTTTGTTCCCCAGCTGGGCAAAACTGATCAGGTAATAGACAATGTCATGAAGGGAGGAAACTATTTCCAAGGTTTGATGGAGGGCCTCACTACATGACTGGGAAAACAAAAGATTTCTCTTGAGGGATAATGTTATAATGTTAACAAACACAACAATAAAATGGAGGGACAGACTTCTTGTTAAAATTAGGTATCTCACCATTTCGTCTAGACTTTTAAACATGCGGAGCACTTCAGTATAGTCGGGAATGAACCAGAGGTTGAGGAGGACTGTACCGTCTGCAGACATGAGGCACTGGGGACGCTGCTGAAACGTCCTTTTACCCCCCCAAAAATATATGGTAACTAATGGTTCTTCTGACAGAAACGTGTGACAAACTGGATAAATGCTTT
Organism: Galaxias brevipinnis; assembly: GCA_036023535.2. NCBI lineage: Eukaryota > Metazoa > Chordata > Actinopteri > Galaxiiformes > Galaxiidae > Galaxias > Galaxias brevipinnis. Next base: position 11,144 of record JAVQIZ010214788.1, read on the forward strand.
GACAAGCTACAACAGTTCAACATACGTGATGCTACAGAGTGAGTTGGATGCATATTAATATAAATTAATCTGAGGCTACCTGGGGTCAGGACGAGGTTCATTTGAACCCAAACTGCTTAGCAACTCTTTCGCTTGGCCAATTATGAAATGGGACTTGCGGATGTCTGGGAGCTCATCCAACAGAGAAGTTAGGCTGTTGTAACATGCAACAATTTGCCCTCTCACACAACACTGAGAAATGCGCCTGCTGAAACTGGAAAAGATTTAGCGGTTATAAAAACTCTTGTTTTGAAAAAAGAAAAAAAAGATTAGATAACATCTCTCATATACATACTTTTGGCAAAACTGTAGAATCAACCCTCTTTTTATCTTTGCCACTTCTTCCTATGGCATGAGAGAAGATAACAGTTACTGTCATGAGTCTCATTGAGCATGATGAGCCTCTTGGAGGTGTTCTTCAGCATAATGAGGGTAACTTACTGGGTTCTTCATGAGGCTTCCCATTGCCTGCTTCTTTTTAATGAACAGGTTCAACATGTTATCTCGCAGCCCAACTTTTTCCAGTTGTATAGAAACAAACGACTCTGCAAGTCTTGGAAAATGCACAGCTGACATGATATCACAGAAGGACAGCATTATTAATAGTCTTATATTGGAAACACTACATGTATATTTACCTCTGCTTTGGTCCAATATTGCTTGCTTTGGATTCTTTTTTGGGCATGTGGTCTGTTAGCTGTATCAGACCACTACCACCTTTGGAGTCACGACTCTCTGAGGATTTGGTTTCGTCCTCATCAATATGATTAAAACTCTCCTGTAATACAAAATATTGAGAATGAATCTGAGATAGACTTAATTATCATATTTCAAATGCTGATATGTACTACCCAATAATGTGTAGTTTATACCTTGGTTGGACCAGGAAAGACCTCAGCCCAATAGCAAAGACAAGCCTGCTTGACAGCACAGAACAGACCATTCTTCTGTGTCAGCTGACAGGCTAGGGTCACCTGCAGGTTCTCTATGCCTGACGTGGTCATCAGCTACAGATGCAGAGACAAGAAACCACTGAAGCATTGTCAAACCATTTGACTTTGTACAGAGTTATAAGAAAGCAAAGGTGCATGTTTAATGTGTTTTACCACTCAACGTACCAGCATTACAGCTTCCTCTAAGCTGAAGCTGAATCTTCCGATATGGTTCTCATCCACCTCCTGAATACCTAGAGGCAGGCTGGATGGGGTGTACCTGTAAGACCGTACAGGTACTTGAGGTAATTTATTTTACCCCATGTAGACACATTAGAATCATTATGTTCCATATTGAGTAGTTAGTTACCCATCCACACAGCTGCTATCTTCCAGAAGAGCTGTGATAAATAAGGGTCTCTGCTCTACTTTGTCTTTTTCTACAGCAAACTCAAACTGCACAGGTCGCAAGTACAAGTTGAACTCATCAAAGCCCAACTCTGAAGCTAGCTGTTTGTACAATCTAGAGTAGAAGATTTGGACCAAAGTTAAATATCATAAAGTATCCACAAATCATCATGAGGATTATATTATAATAATAATTAATTTTATTCCGTTTTTAGCGCTTTACACAAATTGGTCGCCATTTAATTACACAGAATGAATAACTAATGCGCCGACAGCTATTAAACACAACACCCAGTCTGTGTGATACCACGGCAGCCAATTTGCGCCAACTTGC
>JAVQIZ010214801.1:0-13716 GCA_036023535.2 Galaxias brevipinnis
GAAAGCCTTCCCAGAAGAGTGGAAGCTGTTATAGCTGCAAAGGGGGGACCAACTTCATATTAATGCCTATGAATTTGGAATGGGATGTCATAAAAGCTCCTGTGTCCCAATGCTTTTGTCCATGTAGTGTACTTAAAGTTGTGGCATCTAGGTTACACAGTAAAACATATGTTAGTTCCATCTGTTTAAGATAAATAGGTTTACAGTAGGTATTTGATCGAGCGAATAAGCGTGCAGAGTTGTCTAACAACAAATGGTTGCACAGTTAAAGTAATAGTTATACATTTTTTATGTTTTACCTTTACTTTAGGCAGCACGGTGGCTCAGTGGTTAGCACTGTTGCCTCACAACAAGAATGTCCTTGGTTCAAACCCCATCTGTGTGGAGTTTGCATGTTTTCACCGTGTTTGTGTGGGTCTCCTTCGGGCCCTCCAGTTTCCTCCCACTAGCAAAAACATGCTCCATCCTCCTTCGAGTGCCCTGACCATTCACTGCCAGTTTGTATGTTTTACCTTTACTTTAGGCAGCACGGTGGCTCAGTGGGTAGCACTGTTGCCTCACAGCAAGAAGGTACAACTGCAGTCTGTGTGTCCTATGTGTGTGAGCATGTCTGTTGCAATATGTTGGGTGAGCAAGTCTGTTATCACCCAGACTAAGTGTTGTGTTTGATAGCTGTCGGTCCATTCGTTGTTCGTTCTGTGTACTTAATTGACAACCAATTTGTGTAAAGCGCTTTGAGTCTTTAGAAAAGCGCAAGAAACTAAATACAATGAATTATTATTATTGTTATTATTATTATTATTATTATTATTATTATTATTAATAATAATAATAATAATAATAATAATAATAATAATAATAATAATAATAATAATAATAATGTTGTTTCCCAGAGATCCCAACTCGTCCCATTTTGGCTGTTTTTTAGTAATAACATTTTTAAAAGGAAGACACATAAATTGGTTTAGTTTGACCTCCTAAGATACTTAGCTTAAACACACTCTTTATAGACGTAATCGCTTATCAGTTTCCTTACCAAAGAGTAGTAGCTTGTCCATTTCTTAGAGGTCATGCCTCAATGTTGCCCATGACAGTTAGTCAGTCTATATTGTCAGTATATAAATATGAATTATTTTCTAATTGTTCTGGTTATAGTCTGAATATTTAAAATGCCGTCCTTCCAAACACATATAAATAATGCAGTTGAGTGGAAATTAATAGAATTAGTGTGTTCACTAAAAGAAACCCACATGCTATGAAATGGTCAGCTAAAGTGTTCATGACTCCAAAACCAGAAAGATTGAGACCAATGTGCAAAAAAGAAAATAATAAGAATACCCAACTCACAAATAGCCCTGCAACTATATATCAAACAAATTAGTCAAATATGGCAAATTTGGAACAAGTGTTTCTGTAGTTTCTGCCTAGTTACTTGTGTATGATAACATTTTTGACGAGTGCATTTCATAGTTCAAATACTATACGTTATTAATATTAACATTAACATTGTATAAATTGTCACTGAAAATAATGATTTATGACTAAGTCTTTACCCCGCAACCTCTCATGTCTTCTGCCACCCCTCCTCAGCAACCCAAGGACTGTATGCGGCTGGACGAGACCATGCTGGTGAAGCAGCTCCTCCCTGAGATCTGTCACTTTATCCACACCTACCGTGAAGGCCACCAGCATGCGGCCGAGTTGCGGGCCTCTGCCTCCGGGGTGCTCTTCTCTCTCAGCTGTAACAACTTCAATGCTGTCTTCAGCCGCATTTCCACCAGGTAGGAAGCCCACTACAGCGCTTCATCCAGGTGGACACCAGCTCACACACAGCTCATGTAGCATTCTGTGTTTTGAATCGTTATCGTTCACTGTGGACAAACTGTTTCCATCAACTGACTTCCACTGTTCACTATTCCCATAAAAATACATTCTGTGATTTCTGGGATGCAACTCTTCACAAGTTTTATATTTTGATGATAGACACATAGCTTAGCTGATACAGATGTAGATTAACACTTCAATTGTTTTGCCACCCTGTCAAGGCTATGTGGAAAAAAACAACAACATTTCTTTATTTTAAACTAGTAATCTTGTGCCAAAGCCTGCTTTCTTATAAACATGCTCACAATTTTTTTATGCATTTAGCTATTTTCTCACACACACGTTAAAAACACGTTAGCATGTTTAGAAGAAACCATCTCACTCTACAAACCAGCAAGGAATTTATAAGTATTCGTAAAACAATACTTAATTCTGCAAGTCTAAATCTGAATAGAGAATAGGGTGGGGCAGTTCTCTTCCGGGACAGTTGATGGGAGGAGCGTCATTACATATAATTCTGTTGATCTTTTTCTGTTCTTTTAAAAAGAAATTTAACCATTATGTAACAAAAGGGCATTATATTGAAATGTTTACAGTCCATTGTTACACAATTAAAGGGCATTATTGATTTCTCATTTGTTATTGCATAGTCGTTAATACAATTATTAATGCACTTTGATACATTTTATAAAGGGTATTCAGAGTTGTTTTCTGACTACTGAGAAATGTTTTGCCACTCCTACAATTTATGTTACGTTATGTTTTTTTCAGGGTGACCTAATATTTCTTTAAAGGAGAGCCTTTTTAATCATGGCCCATAAAAACAAACTTCTTTAATGGACATGAACACGTATGTACTACCCACCCAGTCAGGTTCAGGGATTTAAGAGTGTCTTTTGAAATTCTTCCAGTAGACTTGTTCCATATTGACACAAGGCTGGATTAGAGACTTTTCACACTGAGTGGGACTTTTGGTTTGTTTACTTGTTTACATTTGGTTGCGTTTGCAATCAATGAGTGGGGCCAGGCGAGTTAGCAGGTCTTGTTAGGACTGCAGCTTCAGGACCACGTTGTGCTAGTTTCTCTGTAATGGAGGCCTTGATCATAGTTGGAGCTCTGGTGGGGTCCATCCCATTGCCATGGTGAGGAGGAGCCCCTGTATCGGTCTGCCCAGGGTTGATCTCTGGTTGTTGAGAAGTAGTGGGGTCTATTATTTCCCCCAGTGATGTGGGTGGCTGCTGGTTGACTTCTCATCTCCGAAGTTAATTGGCGACACTTCAGATCGTAGTGACATTCTCGGTGATTCCCAGGGTCTGTAGGCACTGGGTCCCTGGTTCTGTTGATCATGGAACCGGGATATTTTCTCCAGGGCTTGCTCCAGATCCGTTTTGATGGACTAATTCTCTCCATATAAGGTATAAGGCTCCATACCTTTGAAGGAGGTCTTCATGATTGTCCTTCAACTGATTTAGACTAGTTTTTAGAGTGTGACTGTTGGACATATTCTCATCTTTGAGGGCAGTGTTTCCGGTGATTTTGTTAGCCAGCTGATTATTTGCACGTTGGAGTTCAGCTTCGTGGCTGTTGATTTCCAACTCTTGTTGCTCAATTTGATTGTCTTTATGTGCAGCTTGCTGTAGGAGCTTGATCAGGGTCTGGATGAGTTGACCTGGACTAACCCCCACCTCAGGGCGTGGTTAGCGTAGTTGTTCAATCTCGTCTTCCAGCTGTCCTATTTTCTGTCTATTTTGGCCAATTGTCGTAGTTCATACTGTTTGTGGCGAATGTCTTCTTCGACTTTGTTCATATTCTGTTTGTCCTCTGTCTGTTGGTTTAGCTGGGCAGAGAGGTTTCTTACCATGTTGCATGTTTCCTTGTGCGGCTTGTTAACAAACTTCAGTTGATGAGAGAGGTTTAAGTAAATACATGAGCAGAATACAACCACATTTTCTTAGTGGGAATTTTGGCAGGGGCATGCATGACAAGCTTTCCGTTTCTGCCTTCTGCTTGTTGTGTGCCGATTCTATTCAACGTTTTGGTGTCACCGGGGTTCCTCAATGATTTGTTCACGCTGCGTGCAATCGGCCATATTGAGGGGAGTGTTATCTTTTGGTGGCATAATCTAAGGTCATAGTTGCCTATTTGCAGGATCACTTGTTTGGAACTGTCGCTAAGATGAAACCAATCTAACACTCACTGTAAGATTAAAATAAAAATGTAAATCTAAATTAAAGTTTTAAAGTGGATGGAACACATTGCATTGCCCCTAGATTCAATAATTCATATTATAATACCAAGGTGGTCACTACATACATTGCCACAGCGTTAAGCATGCCAGTCCTCCTGTCAGCGTTGGATTTCGTGTATATAGACTTGTTGTAGTGATAATTTCTCAGACAACATGTCTTCGAGCATCAATTGAATGATTTAGGGAGATTAGTACAGAGTACAGACCAAGACAGCAAAGCTCAAACCAGAGGCAGTAACATCAATTTTAGATGTCTACCTACTGTGTATGGACAACAGATAGACCAAAACCGCAAACCACCCCCAGCGCAAGGAGAGAGCAAAAGGACCTGCTAGCAAGACAGGAGAAAGAGAGGTAGGTTAGCCAGATGGCTTTCCACATATTCACAGTGCAGCAATATTGTTAGAGGCACATATTCCAGGAACGTTTGTGCGCTAAACCATTTCCCCGTTATGTTAGCAAACTAGTCAAATCAAAGCCTATCCTAGCCGACACAGGGCGAGAGACTTTAAAAGGATGTAACATGGAACACAAACTAAACAGACCATTAGAGCATGTTCTTGTATATCATACTGCATACTCATATGATCCAAGACGAAAACCTGGAACAATAACTGTTGTCCCACAATTATCGGAATAGTAATTATAAAATTTTTCCACAAGTTTTAGCTTGGTACAAATGAAATGTTTTCATAATATTATGAATGTATGTTGTAACTAGGAAGCATTTAGAATTGACTCTGTTTTTATAATACATTTTCAAATTTCTTGTCTAAATGTGCATCATGGCATCATTTGAACTCGATGACAGGCATACACCTGGAGTTTCCACAGCGACACCACTCGCAGTTATCCAGTAGCTCCTGCCTGGGTACCCTGCAGCAACTTCATCGTTATCCTCCACATTGTCGCGACTTTCGCTAGGGCTAGTTATGGTTCCAGGTTTTCATCTTGGATCATATGGGTACGCAGTGTGATTTACAAGAACATGTTCTAATGGCCTGTCTAGTTCGTGTTCCATGTTACATACGTTTAAAGACAAATGAACAGTCTTTGCTCTGCGTGAGGGTTAAAATGCTATGTAAATACAGTAGCAGTATGAACTGCAACCATGCGCATGACCTACGTCATCGTACGTAATTCCAAAATGGCAGCGCCCTGTCTTTTGGAGGCATAGGAGCCATTTGTATGTTATCTTAATTGTTATCCTCTGACTTTTATTAAATATTTTAAGAACACATGTTATACTATATGTATATATAACTGCATCTGGAACTTATTTAAGCATTTAATTACCCCTTTAAACTAGGTTTACTAGTAACTTCTCACACTGGCTCAGTGTGGTACTGCAACAGGGCTGCTGTAGAGAAGGGTTCGGTTGCTAAGCAACGCCCCTAACAAACTGGGTTCCACGTTCTAGAGGACACGTGATGTTACGTCACCGGCAATCACGCAACGCTTTGTCAATGTAAACGCTTGCAGACAATAGAAAGCCTTAGTCCTTCCCTTCTGGTTTACTGTCATGGGACCTTATTTCGGAAGAAATATGTATGGAAGTCAACGGCAAGAGAACTTATCTTTTGATCTTGAATGAATTGTGACATGAAGTACACATATGTTGTTTGTCAATTTAAAAGATAGTTTTGCGCGTCAAGAAAGTCTCAGTTCTTAAAACATGAACGTAATGTTGAATTTTGTGTTAGCCTTCTCAATGAACTACATCTCTCGTATCGCACAGTGTACGTCACCAGTCACTTTGGCACATTTAGGGCTCTTTCTCCTAGAACGAGGGGGAAAGTATTAAAAGAGGTGAAAATCATTACAAGTTGCCCATGATAAGAGCGGCAGCTATGCAAAAGGAGAGTGAGTGGGTTCAGTAAGAGCTAGCATACTGGACCTGCTACAAGGTTTCGTTAAATGTTAACAAGTCACGTCAGCTAGCTAACGTTAGCCCCAACGCAACTGTTGGGTTTGTAGTCTTTCTAATTACTTATTTTGACAGTCTTTTATATATAATAAGCTTTACGACAAACTGCAACTATGTTGACGTGCAAAACTATCTTTTAAATTGACAAACATTATATGTGTACCTCATGGCACAATTCATTCGAGATCAAAAGATAAGTTATCTCTTGCCGTTGACTACCATACATATTTTTTTCGAAATATGGTCCCATGGTGGTAAACCGGAAGAGGAGGACTTAGGCTCTCTATGGGGCTGAAAATTTGCATAATAGGGCCCCTTTAACGCTTGTATACCTCTAACGATCTGATTAAACAATCCAAAAACATTTAATTAAAACAGAGAGCCTTGCACAACCAACATATGAACTCAGAGTGTTGACGGGCTGTATTTTGAACGCAACTGTGCATTGCACACATGCTGGTCTAGCTGTATTTGGCACAAAAAGTGAGCCAATATGAATTTAAACACAATACAGTGCCATGCCTTATAAAACTGCTTGGGCCTAGGCCTGTTATGCAACAGCTTGCAGCTGTAACTAATCCTCGGACCACTATAGGTCTCAATTTTTTTTTTTTATCGGTGTAAATATCCATATTGGTGCATACATTTGATTTGATAAGTTGTTCACTTTGTTTGGTAACAATCTTTTTTTCTTACAGTTGTGTGTTAGATCAGCTGTTCTCTAATCACAGCTTTAGCTGTGTCCCATATAACTGCAGGAGTAACAGGGGGAACAGTCTATATTGTTCATGTTCCATTGTCTGATGTTCATGCTTCAGTGTTTGTAGAAGTGAAGAGTTAAATCTCCAATACCCGGTTTGGTGTGTCTGTTGAGGAAGGGATAGCTGAAGGTAAACTGGTGAATGGTCTGGGATAAGAATAGGTCCTATACTACGAGAGATTACAGAGGATAGATGATCCCGGGGGGAAAAGGTAAAAGTTTAATCGAGAATAGGTTTGTGTCTAGCTGAATAAAATATTTAGTCTTTCACTGTAGGGTTAAATTGTGTCCGGACATCAACAAGACCAGCATCATTGGAGGCTATCCTCAAAGCCTTTACTACATCAGGATTTGGCACAAGGGACCTGGGGCTTGTTTCAAAAAGCGTGCTCAGAAAAGAGTGCATTGAAGTACTAAACCTGACTTAATTTAACCATATAACAACTCAGTTGGGGCTAAAGGTTCCATAAAGGTAAATTCAAGCTCACGCAATCAGGCTAATTCAAGACGGATTGAAGTAGTCAAGATAACAGCGTGCATGCTACGTGCATGTTTACGGTCTCTACGCAGTGATTCATATTGGAGAAATATGAAGAATTCAAATGTTTAATATTCCCTGAAGACAATACATACACAATATAAATAAAACAAGACAGACAGGCTGGCGAAAATTGCTGATCAAATGAATGCGTCACACGTATGGCTGTTCAATATCACATCATGTAGAGATTAAACCTCAAGGCTGCAAATGTATGTTCACTGGGTCAATATATAATCAATTAATTATGAAAAGCGCAGTGCAGTGCACACAGTCTTTGGGACTATGAGCGCTTTGTTGCGGCATACTATACGCAATGTGTGGCCTGAGGAAAGATGAAATATATAAAATCCCTTCTCTCGAAGACTCTGTGATACAGGTAGTTGTCAGAATAAGCGAAAAGGGTTTGACATGTCCCTGAAAGTACGTTGTCTTAATCCCCTGCATTCTATAACTGCTCCCTCGTCCATAAAAGGACACAACATGATTGACAAAGAACGAAACATGGGTTGAGGTTCTTATTTAAAGACCTTTACTGAATTGATTAAAACCCATAGACCCACTAAGCACATCAAACTTAACTTTTAGATTTTTTTACATTGTTTTAAATGTATTAACCAATACATTTTAAACATGGCTTCCCAGGGGATATAGGCAGATGGATTTATTTACTACATTAAACTGTACTGTTCTATTGGGGTAACTTAGATTGAGACATAGTTTGTGTATAGCATAAGCCTAAATGTTTTATATCACATACTATAAACACGTGGTTCTAAATCTTAATTACCATTGTATGGAAAAAAAAAAAAAGATGACTTTCTATATCAATAATTATTATTAATTGTTATTATTGATTATATATAAATATATATGTTTTGGAATGAAAGTGGGGTCACTCTGGTTAAGCAAGAACTCATGCTTAGTCTGACAGTTAGCCTGTCCCAGACCAGGTTAGTTTCCAAGCATAAGTTGCCATAGTAACTGAGCTTGAGCTATTTTGAAGTTTATGGAACCGAATCAACTGAAAATAAGTCAGACTAACCATTAAAAGCCTAGCTTATTTAGCTAACTTGCATTATGGAACAGGCCTCTGGTATGTAGCGACTTGGGCGCCGAGTATGAAGATTAACAAAAAAAATCTACACAGGAGGCAAAAAGTACTTGGGAAAGCTCCGGAAGGGTGTCTAACTCTAAGGAGTTTACTTTAAAACCAGGGACATATGGTCCTTCAAGTCAAACAGAGCAATGACAGAATAAGAGCAAGACCACAGAGAGAAACTTATATAGGTCATCAAACAGATGCAAACAACAATGAACTTTAGGGTTGGATAATTATCTGCTTCCCTTTCCAGACCTTGAACACTGCCGCCCTCTGTTGGCCGAAGCTGAACTTGGAGCCTGACAAAATTGCTGTCCGTACAGCAATTAAAGTCCCCAGCAACTATTCCCAAATCTATATTATGTTGCCTAAATAAGGTGACCATAGCTGTCAATGCTGTGTCAGAGTTAAATGGCAATTTAGCCTGATAGAGTGTTTGGGATGATAATCATGTATTTATGCATACAAGCAGACACACTCACTCTCCCCTTCTCTTATATGGCAAACAGTTCAAACCTGACCATGCGTAATTTATCTGCCACTGATATTACGGTGGAATTCGTCAGATTTTTCCAGAGAAAAAAGAAGTGTCTTTCTATTGTTTGCACGGATGGTGATGGAACACACAGAAAGTCCCCGTGTCAATTATCAGCTTCATGGCGCAGTTGAACTCACGTCTCTGTTTGTTGTTGTGTGATTAGGATTTGCTGGTGCCAGCGTACGGAGGACTTTCCAATGTGAAGGATTTGTTGGATCATAGATCCAGCCATTGGGGTAGTAGCATGTCATGTACAAGAGGGTCGAGTAGCGGGTCAGGTAGACAGTCCAGTGCTGTAACAGAGTTCGTGATTTCGCCCAGACTATAAACTATTCCATTCAGCTAAGATCCTAACAAAAGCAGAGCGCTTTTAGCTCAGTTAGCACCTTGAATATATTCGCCGTGTTGTCAGCTAATGTGTTCTCGACCGAAGAGGTTGTAAAAATGTCTCTCTCTTTGGCTGATAAAGCTTTTGACATAGTCAGGTCGACATAGAAGTTTAGGGTGGTTTCATGTGCAAAGTTGTTTGGAGCCTTCACGCAATGCAGCCATCATTGTTTGGGCATTGAATATTTAATGGAACCTACACACGCTGACAGACAGAAAAGAAAGTAGCCTTTGTGTTTTACCACTGTGTGTGTATTGGCAATACATGCACTGTCCAGCATGTACAGTAGGCGTAGCTCCTGGATGGAGTCAGCTAAAGAGCCAAGATTTTTACCAGAGCATCTTCATCAATCAATTCAAATACAAGAAAATGTATTGCATTTGTGGAGATTTCCTTTCATGTCCTGTGAGATTTAAGTTAACAAATTCCATTCATGGGGGCTGTACGTTGGAAATAAATTTTAAATAAAAAATTACTCCTACAGTATAAAGTTTTATTCAAGGAGCACAGCTTACTGTGATGAGAATCAAGTGGTTTAAGACGGAAATAACAGACATGGGCTATTTTTTGTGTTTGTGCCAGGTTGACAGAGCTTACCCAGTGCTCAGAGGACACAGTGGACGTCCATGACATTGAGCTGATCCAATATATTAATGTGGACTGTGCTAAACTTAAGAAGTTGCTCCAAGGTATAAAGTTGTCCTATGGACTAAACTATTACTTTTTAGGCTTTCTCTGCCATCCGTTTCAATGTTCTCAATATGTAAGAAATGTGCAAAAAAACAGACACGTATAGTCATTTACATCCAAAGACTGAACTTTGTGTTGACCTGATCTTTTCAATGATGTTTTACAGAAACAGTCTTTAAATTTAAATCCCTAAAGAAGCCTGCCCAGCTTAGTGTGATTAACAGCCTAGAGAAGGTAGGTCTGGAGCCTGACCTTGAGGAAGTTCCCTTTTAATGGATTTGGGGAATGTGTGTGTATGTATGTAAAACAAAAATTTCTAGTAAGGTGATAAGCCTTGTTTGTCTGTGTGTGCCCTCAGGCCTTTTGGAACTGGGTGGAAAACTACCCAGATGAGTTCACTATGCTGTATCAGAGGCCACAGACCGACATGGCCGGTAAGTGGGAGCTACATTCCTCCTGTTGGAGTTGGATGTAATTCATGGTATGTAGGATGATATGCTGATGTGTTTTATTGTCTAGTAAGTTGTGTTTGCTTTCACAGAGTGTGCAGAGAAGCTGTTTGACTTGGTGGACAGCTTTGCAGAGAGTGCCAAGAGGAAGGCGGCGGTTTGGCCCCTGCAGATCATTCTGCTCATCCTCTGTCCCAATATCACCCAGGACTTGTCCAGGGAGCCTGTGGAAGACAGTAAGGTCAACAAGGTCAGGCAGAAATACTTACGGTACCTAAGTCTAATGGATTGGAACAACGCTTTTATGGGGAAGAAATTCCCTTTGGTGTGTGCCCTTCCCACACACGTTAACAAACCTAAATATTTTATTTTGAATGTAGTATTATATGTGGCATATTGGCATGTATTGGCAATTTCCCCCTACGGGGCAAGGTCGCCACTGCAAAAGAGAACTCATTCTCAGTTGGACTTACCTGGTTAAATAACTTTTAAGAAAAAAGATTTAACAAATTAAATGATTAGTCTTTTGATGTTACATTTTGTGAACGGGTGCTATTTGCTACGGCTGCCCGTACCATCCTTTGACCAATGAGTAACGTCCAGCACGCTAATTTAAAATCACCAAAACCATACGTATAACTGTCTCTTGAAAGGGTAGAGACATAGGAAAGGAGAGAGGATGAGGAGGAAACTGCACTATAACATTTGATCAGCATTCTTCTATTTTTAATTTTTCTTTTTTTTTAGGAACATGTTTAATTTGTTCAATAAAAGGGTGTTGGTTTCCTTAATTTTTTTCAATCGGCAATTTGTTGTATTAGAGCAGTATACTGAAGGAAGCAGAAAGGCATAACTGTGTACACTTCGATATTCGTTTATTTATCAAGTCATATAGCAATGTTCAAAAGCCTTAACACATTTTTCTCATATTGTGCAGCCTTACTTACGGGAACAATCCCTGGCCCCTTCCACAAGCAGATCATTCTCATGACAAATGTTTGAAATGTTAAAGCTGTGCCTACTTAACTCTGAACACTGTCATTTCTTGTCTGGTTTAGAAAGTGTTCTTGGAGAGCCTGCGGAAGGCACTGGCTGGCCATGGCGGCAGCAAGCAGCTGACAGAGAGCGCTGCCATTGCCTGTGTCAAGCTGTGCAAGGCCTCCACCTACATAAACTGGGAGGACCACTCGGTCATCTTTCTCCTGGTTCAGTCCATTGTGGTGGATCTCAAGGTGGGCACTAGAATCCTCCTGTCCCACTGATGTTGGCTCTGTTATGGTATTTGACTGGGTCAGCTGCAAGGACATGAAGGGTTGTTAGTTATATGCAAAGTCCTCTGTGTCTTTTTTACACATGTTGATGTTTTTCTTTTAAAATTTAATTTACTCTAAATACTTTATGTAATCCTATTTAAAAGGGACCCTGAATGAACCAAGGCCAAATTTAGATACTTTAAAATATCAAAATAAAAACTATCAGTTGCATATTTCTAGTAATGCAAATGTAAAATAATAAACAAGAAAAGTATGATATAGTGAAGGTCCTAGGCTGTGGTTTGATTCTATCAAAGCACCCTCTTTACTCACCTATTTGTGTCCTTGAAAACTCTTGATAGCCGACAGAAAATCTTTTCATATGCAGCCATCAAGTTATTATATATGTTTGCCTATTGGCTCACTGTCGGGAATTCAGATAACGAATTCAGTTTGGGCTTAAGATTCTGTCCACAAGTTTTCTGGGTCCTGGTCGGGCTTAAATTGTTTTTCTCATTGAGAACTCATTGCACCAGTGTATTGAGGGGAAGTATCATGATAGTGTAGTGTTTTTTTAAAAAATGCTTCATAAAATAAGAAAAAACGCACAAATGTCGGCCCTCAAATGTGCGCAAGTATGCTCTTTGGTGTTTGTAGACTCTGTTCTTACCTAAGAACAAATTTCAAACAAGAAAATATTGGTGAATGCCAGAATCTTCGTAAAAACTGTGAAAGTGGGGTTTAAGAAGAAAATTATTCTTAAGAACGTTTGGTGAATGAGACCCATTGGTCTGTACAAAGCAGTTTTCAATCAGATATGTGGAACATAGGCCTCAATGGTATTTTCTTGATTTGTTAATTATTTTACCAATCGTGAAGTCATTCATCTGTACCGGGGAACTTCCTTATCTTGAACCTAGAAATAGCATATTTACATAACAATTCAATCAGCCACATTAGATATTTGGAGGTATGCCTACTTGCATCTATAGAATTTAATATTCTTGCTACTAAAAATACATTTTAAAACACTTTGTTGTTGTCAGATAAATATATGGCTGTAAGCAAGTCATTCTGGCATATACAGAAGTGACTCCTTTAATGGTTCAAACTCGTGTCTCAGGCTGTTTAAACAGACTCTTTTCAGTAACCCTTTGTGGTGTCCCCGCTCCTCTAGGCGCCCCTTTTTAACCCAGCCAAGTCCTTTGTGGTGTTCCCACTCCTCTAGGCACTGCTTTTTAACCCAGCCAAGCCCTTCTCAAGAGGGGCTGGAAGCCAGAATGCTGATGTGGACCTCATGATCGACTGCTTTGTCTCCTGTTTCCGCATCAACCCTCACAATAACCATCACTTTAAGGTAGCCTCTTAAAAAAACATGCATTCCTTGTATTGGTTAGCTTTATTGACCTGCCAACTACATAGTGACATGGTCCTTAGTGCTGACTGGATGCTGATTTTTATCCCGCTTGTCCAATTCAGGTGTGCTTGGCATCCTCCTCCCCGCCCACCTTTCACTTTGTTCTGGTCAACTCCCTGCACAGAATCATCACTAATGTAAGTCATGTTAGCATTTCGACTGCTATAAAAAAATAATATATATATAAAAATGTAAGAATAATTTGAACAATAATTTGAATAATTTGGTTGGCTGTACTACATCTTAAGCATCATAAACATAGTAGATCTTGATCATATCTGGAAAGGCATGCCAGCAAAGCTGCTGTTTATCACAACAGTGGTCTAAACACAGACTGAACAGGTGGCGTATGTTGCTGAACAACATAAACCTACTGCGCTATTTTTTAAATCATTAAAAAGTTGGTCTAACTTTTACCTCTCCTAAGAATAAGTCAATACAAATCAACATTTAGGTTAAAATAAATGTAAACTTAAACTGTAACCTCAAGTTAGCAGGCATGGATAAGTGTCTTTCAGTAACCATGCTCAATATTTTAAATATATCTTCTTGAAATACATATTGAATATTGTTGATGATGTA
>JAVQIZ010214819.1:0-10218 GCA_036023535.2 Galaxias brevipinnis
GTAGTAGTAGTAGTAGTAGTAGTAGTAGAAGATGACTAAAACTAAACATCAAATCTACCTTCAAAGTAGTAATTCGTGTTTGTCAGTATTATAGTGTTTATTTTTTATAACATAGCCGCACTGTGCCCGACTGTAGAGGAAAATAAATGTACCTATAATTTTTGTTACTCATTATTTAACTTCATTTTCAGAAATGTTGTTGTTTTTGGTTCACAAATCAATTTTCTCATGAATTATTCAGTTTGTATCTGTAGCCACTACCTGCCTTTATGTCAATAAAGATAACATCTATGTCCTCAGCGTTCCGAATTGTTTTGTTAATTTGATGCAATGTTTGTGTGTGCTGTTTGATAAACAAATATGACGGTCAACCATGTGTTACATACAATGGCCTATGCCCTGTTTCTGCCACGGATATCAGAAAAAAATCACAATTTTACACTGCTCTCACATGGGTCTATTTCAACCAGCCATCAAAATTTCGTGGTAATTTATTTCCGAGGTTGCAATCCTCCTTACGCACCAGAAGAGGGCACTGCAGTCACTTTTACCACCTGCAGAAGACAACTAAAGATGGAACAAAGGGCCACTTAGACAGCCATGGGAACCTCCACAAAAGGGTCATTGTGCATGAGTGAAATATTTATATGAATGTTGACACATAATTCAGCGACAGGACAAACATTGGTCTACCGTGAGTCCCGCTATCAGGGAGCAAATGCATTACTTTATTGAAACCATTGCATTACTTGAAAACATATATGGTTGATTTGTTTTAAAGTAAAGGCTTCCATTCCCTTGCTCAGTGGTGGTTACACGGTCTGTGGCTATAATTATCTTTAGTTTGTCCACAATATCTCCTTCTCCCATCAAAAAGAAAACCCTTTTCCTCCCTATTCCCGAGGGGCTATGACAACCCTTATACCCCCTACTAGTCCCGCCTACCCCTGCCCTATCTCACGCATTAGCATGTAAAAACATAAGTCACGGAAAACAATTATGTCAAAATAAGGAATACAGAAACACTACTTGCTTGCAGTGTAGAGTGGGTTCGCGGCCAAACGCATGGGTTTGGCGATGGAAAAACGTCTGGAATGAGGGGTAAACAATGGAATGGCTGCAGCAATGGACAAATTGGAAGTGAGAAAGTTTGGGCAAACTTTGAGTCTTTTTCTTCGTGCATGGATGTAATTCGGCAAGGACAATATGTAAGGTCTAAATGCATAGGAGTTCTGACCTAGTTAAAGTTAGTTTAGAAATAATCATTTGATCGCTTGCCACCGAGACTTTAATTTCGGTAAATAGTTGTTTTACAGAGTTAAAGCTGAGCATTGTTGTGAGTCTTTCGGGGGCAGCCTACTGTGAATTCACCGCTGAAGAAAGGGTGCTGCAACTACATTATCAATGAATTAAAGGGGTGTAGAAAATATAACAAAGACATGAACAATGGCAGAAAGAGAGAAGAAAAAGAAGAACGTCCCTGTTCATCGCAGTGTCTCTTTCAAAAAGTTGGAATCATGGAGCGCCAACCAAAGTTTGGAGGATCAACCACATAAATCAAAAGTTTTAAGGGCTCGCGGTAGTGCCCTTCCCCCTCCATCTACGGCGGAGTGCACCGCCGAGAAAGTGCAGCCCTCGGCAACGAGCTATGTTAGTGTGTCAAGAAAAGTTTCCAAAATCTCTGCTGCCAGCCTCCCAACCGCAGAGTTAAAGAAAGGCTTCTCCACTCCTCTCTCCACTCTTTTTCCCTCTATTCGCCAGCTCACTGAGCGCTTTAGTAATACAAACTCCGGTGTGGCGCACGGAGCCCTGGGAAGTGGGACAGCTGTAGCCGACCAAAGCACCTCATTACGCCGGACCAAAACCGACAGAAGAGAAGGGTCTCCTGTGCTCAAGTCACTTTACGACGACAGTGAATATTTGCACGCAGTTGACAGAGAGCCATCGGAATCTACAAAAGACAAAGATAAAGTTCAGGAGCAAAAGTCTTACGTTAATTCTGGTACGGACTCTGTGTCTGGCTCGGATTCAGAGAAAACTCAAAAGTGGATTTCTATTTCTGCCCGCATTTCTGGCGATGGCAGTGGATTTGGTAAAAGAGATTATTCACAGATCGACACCGACTGCAATAAAACTTTGACCGCAGAGGATACTTTTTTTGCTAGTGGGGCGCCTGCTTGTAAAACACACCTAAGTTATTTCACGACGCATCACGGTGACCTCCCCGTACGTGTGGACAAGTGGCCTGGGCCAAGTGTGACCAAAATCCGTGAACTCTTTGGAGAAGGAAAGCCCAGAACGTTGGACACGGACGATATAAAAACAGTCGGCAGACTCGTGTCTAGAGAAAGCGCCTCTCTGTCGGACAGAAGTGACAGGCAATCACCCAACAGCTCCGCCAATGAAACATGCCTCTCGCTCCCAGAACGAATCAGAGCTACTAGCCTGAATAGAGAGAGGAGGGAGAATAGGCACCAGGCCATGGACTTCTCTCCTAACCGAAACCAACAGGACTCAGATGAGCACAACATTGAGTCATACAGTCCTGGTCGCAGCCGTAGTGCCACCAGTAGTCCTTATCTTGATAGAACCCAATCTTTAGACCCACATCGAGACCACAGTCCCAGTGAAAGAGAAAGAGGCAGAGTGACCTCTAGGACTGGCCTAAACTTTGACCCCTGTCCGGACCCTGGACCCTCCGCCCCCACCCCGCCTCCTCGGAGCAGCTCGGTGGGCCAAGTCTCCTCTTCCTCCTCCCTCGACCCCTCCTCCTGCTCCTTTCTGCTACAGCAAGAGAGGGAGAGACAGGGGGCCGGCTTGCTACTGCCCAGGGATAGTTTACATTCCTTACATAGCTGCACCAGACAGGCTGCCCCCTTCTCCTGCTCTCCAGCCCCAATCCCGGCTACAGTAGCTCCCCCTCCGCCTGACAGAGCCCCAGGCCCCTCTGCTGTCGCCCCAGCCTCCTGTGTTCGTTCCCCAGCCAAAGCCGCCATCGGCAGGGCGGGTGTCAGCGCTCGCTGGAGGTTTAGCTCGGGCGACGAAGAGGAGGAGTACGGCAGGGCTAAAGGAAATCTGGTCAGCCGGAGTTCCTCTGCTTCTTTTAGAGGAGGAGGGCTGGAAGACCGAGGAGGCGGAGGTCCCTTCTCCCGTAATAAGAATGGTTGGTGGGCTGGTAAGGTCTTGGGTAGGTCTTCAGGCAGCGAGGAGGACAGCCCTGCCTCGCTAGGACCCCCCGGCCGTGACACCGTGCGGCGGCGCTCGCTGAGAAAGAAGAAAAAGGTGATCGGCGCCGTTGGCACGGCGACAGGCAGAGGTGATGGCGAATCGGGTGACAGCGACAGCGATGACTGTGCAGATGTGATGATGGACAACATGGAGAGATACGGCACGTCCTCCTCTCCTGCTCCTCCCACCAGGGAGCTCCCCGGAATGTTCAGGAACCAACCAAAGGAACCTACTCAAAGTTATAGAACTCGTCCAGTTGTGGCGCAGTGGGAGCGCAACTCTACAACCAGGTAACTTTGCCTTGAAAGGAATGTGGCCCCTTTTCTACTGATTTTGTATGTAAACGTGGCCAACTCTCAGCTAATAGACGACAGCACTCTGGCAATGTGACAAACTGTATATTACCTACTTTTCATTCTAATCCTCCATCCTTTGATAATGATTATAATGTGGAACGCTTGACTTTCAAAGTGCAATGTGTGGCTGTTCAAACTTTCATTGTGTTTTTTTTGGGTCTTTCCTAGTTCTCTTCCCTGGGTGTCCCGTGTGTCTAAGGTCAACATCTCCTCGTTCATTCCCAGCCCCAGTGGCTCGGGGAGCAACAGCCGTTATTCCAGCACAGAGATCCTGAAAGAGGAGGACCAGGCCGCCCACGCCGGCAGAAGGCCACACGCCGCGTCCTCCTCCATGCAGAGCAAGACTTACCACGGTAACTTCACTATGTATCGCTCGCCTAGCTTCGGCCATGGCGACAACTTCTCCCGGGCCCCCGCCCGGACACGCGCCCTGCTCATTCCACCGGCTTCTCCTTCGGCTCCCGGAGGTGATGGAGGTAAGGGGTTTGGCGGGACAGAGACGTCGAGGGTGTGCCAGGGGGCCGTTTGCGGAGGCAGGGGAGCTGGCGATAAGGACAGGAATAGGATGTCCCTGTCAAACCCGGACATCGCCACGGAAACCATGACGCTCCTCAGCTTCCTGAAAACCGACCTGTCGGAGCTCCGGGTGAGGAAGACGGACAGGCCCGGGGCGGGTCCAGGGGGGCCGCCCTCCGCGTACAGGATGGGCTCCCGGGCCGGAGGGACGCTCCCCGCCGGCCATCGGCCCTCCCTGAAGGACCTCACCGCCACTCTCCGACGCGCCAAATCCTTCACCTACGCTGACAAGTCGACTCCGCAGGGCGGCCACTCCACCGCAGGGAACAGGAGCTCATCAGAGCAGCGGCTCGACCTGGACGGAGAGAGCGACGGAGGGAGGGGGTCCGTGTCTGACAGGGGGGTGGAGAGCGACGGAGGGGACTGCCGGGTCAAAGGGGAAGGGAGGCCCTTCGGGTACGAGGAAGTGATCCCGGCGCCGTTGGACGACCGGTACTTGCAGGAGGCGAGGCAAGTCATCCGAGACATTTGCCAGATGAGCGCCAGGGAGGACGAGGGCGACGGGGGGGACGATGTGTCAGGGAAGGACAGCGCAGCGGAGGAGGCCTTCGAAGGGAAAGGGGCCAGGCAGACAAAGAAAGAAGAAAAGCAGGGGGCAGGAGGAGGAGGAGGAGGAGGAGGAGACTCAGACAGTGAGGCGGGGAGAGATAAAGAGGCTGAGTTTGACAGCACTGCTGCCTCCCTGTCCAGGGAGAGAGAAAGCAGGGAGCAGAAGTGTGAGAGCGGGAGAGACGCCAGGGGAGATGGAGAGAATGAGAGCCGGGACCAGCAGACGAAGTGCTTCCAGAAGGGTGGCTCCGAGGAGAACGTGTTCTACGACCGGTCTGTCGACGAGCTCTCCGGCCACGAGTCCAGCTTAACCGATGAGGGGATTGTCACGGAACCGGAGACGGGACCCGGCGACCCCGAGCGACTGTTCGCCGGGCCGACTGGGGCCGGCCTGGGGCCGCTGATCGCCAGAGACGTGCTGGGCCAGCCGCTCACTGTGTGGAAGCAGTCTGCCCTCCACCCGGCCACGGAGGGGGCGGAGGAGCCCGGGCCGGCCGCGAACCCGCCGGCTCCCGTCGGGAACGACGAGGGGAAGGAGGGCGCGTCCGTGGCCACTGAGCCCGTCGGCGGCATGGACGTGAACCGCGGCGGGGGCCGGGAGACGAAGCCGGCTGGGGCTCCGGAGGCCCCGGCCACCCCGAGCGCGGCGCGGCGCCGGAGGAAGTTCTCAGCGGCGGGGAACAACAACGGCTCCGACTCTAGCAACGCCAGCAACGGCCACGAGAGCGGCAACGGGAGCACCGACCCCGCCGTGTACCGCTCGCTCAGTGACCCCATGCCCCAGCGCCGCTGCTCCGTGCCGGAGGAGAGGAGCGCCACCTTCTCCTCCGTCGACAGTAACCTCCTGGGCTCCCTCTCTGTGAAAGGGGGCGGGGTCGGAGGAGGAGGAGGCGTCCAAGAATCGTCTTTGGCGGCCAACCTATCAGAGTGCACTGGCAGCGCAGCCAGTGACCTGTCGGTGTGTAGCGACGGGAGCCTCCGCGACGATGGTCTCCGGGATGACAGGGGTGTCCACGACTACAGCGGGGTTATCCGGAGCATCGTCTCCGAGCCAGGCGCCATGGACAGACTGATGTCCGACGAGCACAGCAACGGCAAGGCACCAAAGAAGAAGTCCTTTAGCGACCCCAGTCGCCGCGGGGATGCCCCCTTGCTCTGCCACAACGATTCCGAGTTCAAAGGTCAGCACCATTCTACTGAGCCCATCAGTGAGCTGGATCAGCTTGGTCAAATCCCGCCCTCCAGCAGCGAGCCAATCCTGAGTGAGCAGAGAGATGAACTGTGGGAGCTGGAGGACGAGCGCAAACAACCCTCGCGTCATCATCGCCACGGCAACGACAGCTTTAAGGCTGGCATCAGGAAACCTCGCTCCCAATCAGAATGCGCCCTGCCGTCCTCCAGCCAGTCGGGTGAATTGTCCGACACGGCAGGTGGGGGAGGGGAGGTTGGAAAGTTCAACTTTGACCCCAAACTAGCTGAGGTTCTGTCTCCCAGAATGGCCCGGCGGAATTCTAGAAAACGTCCCAACCGGGTCACCCAAAACTCCCCATCAGAGGACTTTGACCCGTCAGAAGCCGCCCCAGCCAGCCCCGAACCAGAGGAGGAGGCGGACCAGACGGACCCTCCGCTTCCCCCTCTCCCAGCCATCAGCAAGCCTAGAACCAGACCCAAGCACGTCCGCCATGCCAGCGAACCCGCCACCTTCCTCCCCCTCACCCTTCCCCTGTGTGCCACCTTGCCTGCCCCCGAGCCCCTGAGCCTGGGGAAAGCTCCCGGAGAAGGAGCCCCCTCCCTGGAGGATGTAACCAAGCAGTATATCCTAATGAGTGCGGCTGAGGGGGAGGCTGACAGTCTGGGCCCGGGGCCTAGAGCTGGCACTGGGGAGGGGGCTGGAGCTGGAGGCTCTGGACCACCAATGGTACCGCTACTGGACGGGCCGACCCAAAGCCCCACCAGCCCCACCGGCACTGCCAAGCCCAAACTCCAGAGGAAGAGCAGCGAGGAGCCACCGGTACCCTCAGCACCGCAGCAGAGAGCCAAGCCCCGAGTGGTGAGTTATACCCCCTGTGTGTGTGTGTGTGTGTGTGTGTGTGTGTGTGTTGAGTTCCAGTCATCTATTGTCTGAGCAGTTTCGAGCCTGTTTGATACCTGTTATGTGTTTATTCATCACAATAAGGTCATCACTCTCTCAGGGACAGCTCGGTGCCCTTTCTTTTGGCCGTATATTGAATGGATTGTATATTAGTCTGACCTCAGGCTTACATACAGTGGATGAATCTTGTGCTTGTCAGTTTCGTCTTAAGATTTGTGATGTGTGTTACATGTTGTATCATTCCCTATTCGTCGCTTTTAACGCTGTTTCAAAAGACGGAGCACTGTTGTAAATCATGCGGAGAAAGCATTAGCAAAAAAAATGTGACGTGCGTTTGTGTGTGTCAAAGCCTCAACAATAACACATTACTCTGAGAGCAAGCAGACAAAATGTTTGGAGACCCCCCCCCCCCCTCACCCCACTTGGTTTTGTCTTGTTTGTCGTTGAGGCGGTCAAGGAGCAGTGCATACCTTTTTATTGAAACACTGGCGAGCCTTATCTAGCCGTGAGGTTCGTGAGAAACCCTTTTAGGTTTCTGAGTGCGTTTGCGCGCAGCGACTCAGCAGGAGAGATATCAAAGGCTTTAAACAAACATCAGAGGAAGAAGTCGGGGCGGACATTAAACAAATGTTAGACAGAGGGCACATTAACTGGGCCGCGGCGCGCTGCTAAGAGCCAGAACGCAGTCCTGCTTTTCTTCACCGTACCTCCATCCTGCCTCCCCACTGGGTGTGTGTGTGTGTGTGTGTGTGTGTGTGTGTGTGTGCATGTGTGTGCGTGTTTGCTTTTTGGTGCGTGTCCTATTTTTACAGTCTTCAGGATACAAGTTGAAAAGATGAACACATGGCGAATGTAAAATGTAGCTGATCCTGGAGGCTTCTGGCCGGGCCACCAGTGAGTATGTGTTTGGCCATTGTACTTCACTGAGTGGGACCCCTCAGTCTATTTTAGACAGCCGCATGCCAGAGAGTGATCCTGCCCAGAAAGGAAATGGATTTAGAAAACAGGAAGTTGTTGTGGTTACTGATATCTTTGATGATAGCCAGTGCCACTGCTTATGGGGACACTGTGTGTGTGTGCGTGCGTGCGTGTGCGTGCGTGCGTGTGTGTGTGCCAGCTCTCTCTTTGGAACTCAGATTCATGGTTCCTCTTTGGGAGGATAAGAGAGACTGAAATAAAGAGATTTTTTTTCCTTTTGGGACACTGGACCACAGCATATTTGCCCACAAAGAAAATACCTTTTCTCAGAGCAGCAACTCTCTCTCTCTCTCTCTCTCTCTCTCTCTCTCTCTCTCTCTCTCTCTCTCTCCTTCTCATGTCTCTCCTTCTCTGACTCTGCCTTTCTCCCTCTTTCCTTCTCTCGCTCTCTGTCTTTCTCTCCAACTTCCCCTTGTCTCTGCTGCTTCTCCCAGTGTCTCTGCTGCTTCTCCCAGTCTCTGCTGCTTCTCCCAGTGTCTCGTCCTGTGCTGTTGGAGTGAGTGGTGGAGCGAGCGTTTCTCTCATTATTACCTCGCTGGTCACCCTGCTGCATTCCCCTCCGTTTTTGCAATTTCGCCTTAAATCGTATTCATGATCTTTTCTTTTGTTGTCTGCCTGTCTGTCTGTCTCTCTGTCTCTCTGTCTCTCTGTCTGCCTGTCTGTCTGCCTGTCTGTCTGCCTGTTTGCCTGTCTGTCTGCCTGTCTGCCTGTCTCTCTGTCTCTCTTTCTGCCTGTCTCTCTGTCTGTGTGTCTGCCTGTCTGTCTGTCTGCCTGTCTGCCTGTCTGTCTGTCTGCCTGTCTGCCTGTCTGTCTGTCTGCCTGTCTGCCTGTCTCTCTGTCTCTCTGTCTCTCTGTCTGCCTCTGTCTGCCTGTCTGCCTGTCTCTCTGTCTCTCTTTCTGCCTGTCTGCCTGTCTCTCTGTCTGCCTGTCTGTCTGTCTGCCTGCCTGTCTGCCTGTCTCTCTGTCTCTCTGTCTGCCTGTCTCTCTGTCTGTCTATCTGTCTTCCTGCCTGCCTGTCTGCCTGTCTGTCTGTCTGCCTGTCTGTCTGTATGTCTGTCTGTCTGGCACTCTCTTTACCCCCTCAAGTTCTCTAACTTTTTGAACATAGCAGAGCAATGAGGTCATCCCTTCAGCTCCATGCAGTGAGATTGAGCCAGATATCAGGTAGAGGAGAGAAGGAGGGGTGAAGGATAGACAGACGTGAGGAGAGGAGAGGAGAAAGGAGAAAGGTAAAGAGAGGGAGCCTGTTTAGAGATAGATGGAACTGTTAAAAGTGTGTGTGTGTGTGTGTGTGTGTGTGTGTGTGTGCCCCTACTGTCTGAGATGTTTTCACGTTAGTAGGCAAGAGGAATGTGACCCATCTTCCCTTCACCTGTTGATTAACCAACTTGAGCTACCGAAAATATACTGCCGTCTCTGCGTGTGCGCACGCCCGCTTGTGTCAGCGCACGAGTGTGCACGTGCATTCAAAGCACGTCTCAACACCTTTTTTTATTTAATGTACATTACGGGAAGGTGCTGTGTGTGTGTGTGTGTGTGTGTGTGTGTGTGTGTGTGTGTGTGTGATGGTCTTTCTCATGTGAACCTGACACGCATCACCAAGTATGGCTCCTTACATCACTCTGGACATCGTCAGCCCCCCCCCCACCCCCCCTGTTTCTCTCTGTGGGTCTCTTGTCTCTGGAGCCGGCCAGCCACACTTGGTTGAATCCCTTTAGGGGCTGCTCGACAAACACACACACACACACACACACACACACACACACTCACAAGATTGGTGGGGTCCGTCTGGCCCCGCCCCCTCTACAATGTTCCCCCGTAGGAGTGGGAGGAGCAACTTAGGAGGGAAATGGTCCCTGTTCAGTCCGTGAGGGAGAGAAATGGAGGGATGAGAGATGGAGGGATGAGAGGTGGAGGGATGAGAGGTGGAGGGGATGAGAGGTGGAGAGATGAAGAGATGGAGGGATGAGAGATGGAGGGATGAGAGGTGGAGATCTGTGGACCAGGTCCATGGGCATCGTGTTGGGACCGTCTGATTTGTAGCCGGCTGCTTTCTTTATCAGACCACCCACGGAATGAAAGACTCCCCTCTTTCTCTTAAATCTCTCTCTCTTTCTCCCTCTATTTCTCAGCGTCACTCTCTCTCTCTCTCTATTTGTCTATCCCTCTCTCGCTTCAAAGGGAGCAGTGTTTTTGTTACCCAGAGAGGCTGCTTCGGGTGGGGGCTGTCACTTAGCTTTGGAACACCCCCCTGTGACGTGCATGGTGAGGAGGAAAAGAGTGAACTGGCCCTTTAGATTAGAGATTGATGGCTGACCCCCCCCCCCCACACACACACACACACACACTAGGACAGTGTGGTGGTCCAAGCAGGGAGCAGGCTTGGCCTTTGAACTGAAAGGTCGGCGTCGTGGGGGGGTTGTGAAGAACAGAATAATG
>JAVQIZ010214823.1:0-11288 GCA_036023535.2 Galaxias brevipinnis
AGAGCGAGCTGGGAAGGAAAGAGGGGAGGGAGACAGAAGCCTGAAGAGTCACGATGATGCGGAGAAAAAAAAAAAGGGGTGCACGCTCACGGCTCGCCCACTAACGCGTACACACACACACACACACACACTTACCGTAGTCCTCCAGCAGCTGTTTCTGAAGCTGGGGCAGGGTGAGGCGGTCCTGGGGGGCGCTGCTGCCGTCGTCGTCGAAGCACACCTGGTTCAGCTGGGAGACAACGAGCAGACACGGATTACCGAGAGCAGGTGTGTCGTTACGTCAAGATAACGAGCACGCCGGTCGGTGCTGGAACCGGCTCAAACCAGAAAAAAAAATAAACAAACAGACAACCCTCCTCGTAACCGGCTTTTCCCTGAATCGTTCCCCACGTTTCCCAATAAGCCCGAGGCGGTTAGCCCAGAATAAAACTGCGTACCTTCAGCCAGAGGTAGTCCTCCGTCTTGTCGGCCACCTCGGCGTGGTTGTCGGTGACGTCACACTTGCCGATGAGGCAGTAGACGGCCCTCTTGTAGGGGTCGGCGCTGTTGCGCAGCACGCGGCGGTAGTGGAGCCGCAGCTTGTTCTCCGTGGCCGGGGCCAGGCTGTGAGGGGGACGGGGGGACGGGTGGGGGGGACATCAGATCAGAACCTGACCAATCAAAGGAAGAACCTCGCCTATCAAAACGCAGAACCTGACCTATCAAAACGCAGAACCTAATCTATCAAATTGGTAGAAAAGCCAACTAGTGGTGACAATAAGAATGCCCAGGCGAACGGGAACACCCCCTCCCCCCAACCGCCTCCAAGTGCAGTGACCCCTGACCCCCCCAGTGGCCTACCGTCTGTCGGGGCTGGTCATGTACTCCTGGAACCAGGACTTGAAGTCGCCCAGCTGGTGCTGAGCCCGGTTCACCACCTGCATGGCGGCCGCCAAGTCCCCACAACGCAGGCAGTAGTAGATCAGAGCCCACACTGGGTGGCCCTCCACCTCGCCGTCCTACACACACACACACACACACACACACACACACACACACACACACACAGTTTAACATTAGACAAGTTTCTAAGAGTGCTGTATGAGAGGAGGTTTTGCGTGTGTGTGTGTGTGTGCGTGTGTGTATAGCAGAGACAGAGACAGGGATTCTGAGGACGGGACCGAGCGAGCGGCAGAAGCCAGTACCTGCATGCCAGGCAAGGGTCCCGGCAGCTTGATGTTGAGGAAGCTGCGGACCAGTTGGTACGTTCCGGGCACCCCTCCCAACTGAGCCTGATGGAGGTTCCCAAACACGGTCGCCATGGTGTAGTTTTTATAGCTGGCAGGGGAGAGAGAGAGTACCCACACCTTATTATACACACGCTAAAGCCCAGGGGCTGCCTTTACCTTTCTCAAGTCTTTGTTCTCGCGTGCCCAGGACTCTTTATGAGCTGCCTCAAAATGAAACGAGAGGGACGGGTCTCCTGACGTCTTTTCACAAAGGCAAAGAAGGATCTTTTTTCTACCTCGAGCCGAAAACGGAAAAACGTGTCCTACTTTTAAAAGCTCGGGAGCTCGGGAGCTCACGCCAGTCCTATGATCCGTCACCGAAGCTCCAGAACCCCCAGAGATGGCTTTCAAACCCCGGGTAAACCCCATCCACCCCCCCCCTCCTGGGCGTGTCTGTGTGGAGAGCGCGCAGGGGTGCCGTACCTGTTCTCGAGGAAGGTGAGGGCCTGCCGTAGGAAAGCCATCTGCATGTCCACGGACGTGCGGCTCTTCAGCGTGTCCTTGGCCGGCACCAACAGCACGTCGGTCATCTGCTTCACCATCAGCCACATGTCGGACACGCTCTGCTCGCACACACACACACACCCACACACACACACACACCCACACACACACACACACACACAAAGCATCAGAGCGAGAGGGACACACACGCACACGCATGTACGCATGCACACAAAGACACTAAGCTTCAGTGCGAGAGGGACACACACATTGCAGTTGTTTTACATACACATTAATACACAGTAGCAGCAGCTAGTTTGTACCTTGTCGTCCAGGCTGTCAGCCACGGAGGCGCACAGGTCCCCCAGGTTGGGCTGCACGTGGCCGTTCACAATCTTCTCGTTGAAGAGGTAGATCTGACAAAAAGGAGGACGGGAGTTTAGGGGAGAGGTTTACCAAAAAAAAAAAGAGAAAAAGAACAAAGAAAGAAAAAAAGTCGAGGGATGAGGATGAAGGGAACGGAAAATAAACGGTGGAACAAGATGGCGGAGGCTGTGAGACTGCTCCACCACCATCAGGCAGCGCCATGCCCCGAGGGAGGGATTTGATGCTAAGCAGCGCGCAGCGTAAAATGGTGGACGATAAAGAACAGGAGGAAGAGCACGAAGACGTTCAGGAGATCGTCGAAGAAGATAACGAAGACGATGAAGACGACTCCGCAGGCGATGTGGCGACACATGGCGAAACAAAAGGCAGCGCCGCCTCGGAGAGGCAGAGAGAGAGAGAGAGAGAGAGAGAAACACACACACAAACACACACACACACACAGATACACAGATAACCAGTCCCTGCCCCCTCTCTGTCCCGCAGGCCAATCAATGGCTTTGATCAGTGGTGGCCTTGTTTACCGTGACCTTGTTCTGGCCGGGGCCTGGCAGACGGACGGTTAAGTCAGACCGCTGGACTAACCATTAACGCCCAGTGCAGCCACTCCCCTCCTAGCTGTCCTTCACCCCCACCGCCCCTAACCCCCTCCCTTGTCTGACCAGAGAACCCAGCTCCACACACTCCACCCAAGTCTGGGAGAGTAGGTAAAAAAATGGGGGGCTATCAGGTTCTTTGGGATCTAAAGCCACTGACTGACAGGAGAACCCTTATGGCGCTGACTGACTGACTGACTGACTGACTGACTGACGGTGTGCGCTAGCCTCACCTGCCGGCCGTACGCCACCTCCACGCTGTCCAGAGAGCTGCGGCCCTGGGCGCCCGAGTCACGCACAAAGCTGGGCTGGAAAAGACAAGACACAGTGATTCATATCATAGTCATTCATATAGTGTGTGTGTGTGTGTGTGTGTGTGTGTGTGTGTGTGTGTGTGTGTGCTAGACGGCTGATCATGTTCACAGAATGCCAAACCATGACTAATAGAGCATGAAAGCAACTCTAAGGGAAGAGCGTGTGGTTGAGTGAGCACACACACACGCGTGCGCACGCTCACCCGCGCGTGCCGGCACAAAGCACTCCCTGCAGACAAAAGGCCACACCCAGAGTGATACTTCAAACGGAACGTCGCTCAACATCCCGTTCTCCGCCTGACAACGCCAGCCAGACCACACAAGCCACTTTTACATGATTAGGAAAAGGCCAGGTCTGTTGGGGCACCATTTAGGGAGTCGTTCGGATTGAATTAGGGGATTTGGAGTTTTCTTCTGTCCTAAATTCTGTCAAAAGGAGGATTTTAGGGGGGGTAAAGCTTTTGAACTACAGGGCCCATGGGTGAAAATTAAGAACACAGAGCCACGGGTAATTTCCAACAGAGAATCTCCATGGTCAGAGAATCAGAGGTTCATGAGCAGGTAATGACTAACTATACGACGTGGTTTAAGAGGTTCCGGGTAAGCCATTTGTATACGTCTAGCCAACAGAAACCGTTAACAATATCCTATAGTGATACTCTGCTTCCCGGTGCATTGGGTTGTCCATTTGGTGTCTTATCACATGTAGAATTGTTTCGGGTTACCGCAGTGTAGAACAGATAGGGAAAAAGAGTACAATACATCTGGACATACAATTTTAACCTCAATTTATACAATAGGGTGGTCAAATGTTTAATAAAATCGTTGCGAAATGGATCATTTAGGTTAGGTTATTATGCAGTTTCAAATTCCTATTGCGTCGCTGAAGTACAAGCTCGTTCTATGGTAAACCACCTCCTCGATGACTTATTAAAACCTAACCTACTGACATCAGCCTCCTCCAGGCTAACAGAGCCTCTACAGATAGGCTTCTCTCCAGCATAACGTCAGGGCCTTGCCTCAGTGTGGACCCCCAGCCTGTGTGTGTGTTTCTAACCGTCGGCCCACCAGGACATGGCTCCCCGTTCCATTATTAAAAAACCCGGCCCTGCCATTTGCTTGGGGGGAGCTGTTTAATTTTTCATTAAGACAGCCTGGTAGCAATGCTTCAGCCCACATGAACGGCCTTGCAAACACACATAAAAGCTATCCAGGTCAATGTTTCCGATGCGGAAATCCACATTCTTTATATGCTTTTTATTGTGTTAGCCTTTGTTAATGTAGTCATGCAACTTTTGGGTATTATACAAACATAGCCCTTGTCTTTTCCTTGTGATGAACATGCTATGTAAAACGTGTGTGGGCAGTGATGAGATGTGCGTACCTCCACATCCTGACTGAAGTCCAGGGCGTCCTCGCCCGCCCCTAACAGGGTGTGCAACACCCTCTGCTTCACCTGCTCCCATTGCACCAGCATGGACTCCCGGTGGTACTCCTCGGCCAATAGGAACGTCTGGAAAGGAGCGGGAGGCGGGACAAAGGGGGGGGACATTAATTAGGCAGTGCACTGAATGAGAGAATGAGTCTTCCAGGCTTCCTAACTGGGTTAGTGACACACACACACACACACACACACACACACACACACCTATGCCATTCTGGGCTCTAAACTAGAACGATAATTGGGTTTCGTGTGGTGGGATGTAGGTGGCACTGTGTGTGCTGCTAGAACAGGCCCAGATATAGCAGCACCTGCCCCCACCGGAATCTCTGTCTGGTCCCTCCCCATCCCCCGGTCCCCCCCACCCCCCCCTTAGGGATCTGGACATAGATAATGGGAGCGCAGGCTAATTAAACCCAGAGCGTCACCACCACCACCACCCTCTGGAGATAAACAGGAGGAGGAGAAGGGTAGAGCGTTTGAACGAGGGACGAACGGCCGCGTTCTAACGTGGTCGACGAAGGGCTCGTACGCGTTACAGGTGAAGTCTAACACTGTTGGTCTGGTTTCTACATGGAGACCGCTCAGGATAGCGTGCAGCGGGGGGGGGGTTACACGATACTGACCCTGCGGCGAGACTCCTCTATCGCCGACAGCAGAGCGTTGTCTCTTTCGTTCTTCAGGAAGCCCTGCAGAGAGATAAAACAGAGAGCGAGAGAGAGAGAGAAAGAGAGCCAGAGAGAAAGAAAAAGAGAGAGTTACAGTTAGAAAGACCAGCAGGTGAGTGTCAGTTCAGCTCATGCAGCATTCAAGCCCTTCGGCATCAGAATTGATCCACAGCACTGAGGAGGGCAAACTCAACTCCACAAACAACCCCGAGACAGTTCACTCATGAAACCTCGCCCTGTGCATTATGGCCGACTAACCACCACAGACAGGGTTTACAGAGGGAAAGACTTCACCAAAACAAAATGAGACAGACTTGTATTTATAGTTGACATTTACCACGCTACTCTTTGCTCGTTTCTTTTTTGCTTGTGCGCCCTCGTGATCCTACCGGCATGTAGGTTAGTGTAAGCGCAGTCACTTAAGCCGATCCCATGCTGTTATATCGGTGCGTGTGAGAGTACACAAGTGCGTGCTGAGGTGAACAGAGTGGAGAGCGGGGGGGGCAGCCATCTTGAGGCTACGCTGTGCACTCTGCCATCTCCCTCTTTCCTGCGGAGCGATTTCAAAATGGTGCCCGAGCCAAGACAATACGCACGTAATGCACTACGCATTGAGCCTTTTCTTCCTCCATTTATTGGGACAAAAACTTCAAACTAAAAACAGGCCGTCCGTGACGAGGAGAAGAAAAACAGATTTCCTGAAGACACGCTCTCTGGCCGAGCCACATGTGAACCTGACTGTGTGTGTCTGGCCCGCGGTCGTCTGGGAGTTGTATACTCTACACCAGGGGTACCTAAAGCCTGGGTACCGCTATACAGTTGCCTGGGTGGCCAGGTTCTCTAGGTTAGATAAAGACCACGCCCTGGAACCAGGACAGACACCGGTCTACATTCAGACTATGGGCAGATCTGCCGGTGGCTTAATTCTCAAACTAATTTGAAATGCTATGTAAAGCATAACTCACTTGGACGGGCATCAAGTGAAGGACCTCTCCTGTGAGAAAAGACAATCTGCCTATCTGTGCGTGCACCCCCTCCCTCCTCCCCCCCTCCACCCTTCTATCACGGCTGTCTCTCCCGTCAAGCCTCCCCTCCGTCCTCCCCCTGGGGGGCGAAACCCCTTACCCTGCCTGTCCATCTCCTCCACCCAGCAGCCGCCACGGTCGGCTGAGTCCAGCCTTACAGATCTATCAGCAACGCAAAAAAACAAACAAACACCACCACCGGCTCACTGGGAGCACGCCAGGACGACACACAGACAACCGTTATCTCCTCCATATCCGAAAAGCCCAGGAAGGTTTTCCTCTAACGTCAGCTGGATAATTTGCTTGGCCTCTCCTTGCGTCGCCTGTCTACCGCTGTGCGCTTGCCTGACCTGTCCGTCAAGTGAGGGAGAGCAACAGTGGCCCCCTCAGGCGGCCGGGCGGTACTGCGGCTGGAACAGGTTCTGCCCTGTTCTCCATCTTTCTCTGGAGGAGACAGCAAGTCAGCACTCTACAGACACGGGGACTGGGATAAGAAAGGAAAAACTGGGTATGGCATCGCGCAGAGGGGACAAAGAGAAAAGGAATGACTCTTGGCTGGGATCGAAATAGGTCTGTCTGCAAGTATCATTGACATCCTGACAATAGGTTGCAGGGGTTGTGCCAACAGCAGTTTTATTGTAACGAGCCTAGAGACGGCAAAAGCATTAACCACAAAAAAAAAGAGAACATTTCCTAATGACGCGACTGAAAATAACACAAACTCAAACTCGATTTAGCATAATGAAAACCCTGAAAACTACATTCTAACAAAATGTAGGAATCCTAGTTGGCCCTTTAACTTGTACAAAAGGCACAGCGGTGCAACATATCTGCCGACGTTTCTAGAAACCTATAGTGAGAAATCCACGCATTATAAAGAAATCACCGGACCATACTCCCCCGAAACCCGCAAGAACTAAGACTGTTTTCTAATTGAACACATCATCCCATAAAGACCTGGTATGAAAACGCCACATCGATTTACAAGCGCAGCGTTGTGGGCGAACAGGAGAATCCATCATGAACCATACATCCGTGGAACATAGGGGGGGAAAAAACGGACGGCGTTGTAATTCTTCGAACTCATATCTTTCAATTTCTTCGAAATCATATCTCCGTCAGACAGCCCAGCTGTGGCTGCGTATGATCAGTGGTGATTCATGCTCCAGACAACGGGCTGGTGCTGAGCCATGCCATATACATGCGTGTGTGTGTGTGCGCGCACGCACGCCGGTCCTGGGCGGCCAGCCAGCATCTCAGAGCAAGAGGGCTCCACCAAGGCGGTGCCGCCCCAGCCTGGAGAGGGCACGGTGGACAGTCATCCCTCTCCTTCACCCCCCCACCCCCACCCCCCACCATTCAGCGGGTTCTCCAGTGGAAAATGGGGAGGACTATAACTCTCACAAAGTCATAGGTCAGCACAGACCTTAGTATAGCATCCTAAATCGTATTTAGACCTTAGTATAGCATCCTAAAACGTATTTAGACCCTAGTATAACATCCTAAAACGTATTTAGACCTTAGTATAGCATCCTAAAACGTATTTAGACCTTAGTATAGCATCCTAAAACGTATTTTGACCTTAGTATAGCATCCTAAAACGTATTTTGACCTTAGTATAGCATCCTAAAACGTATTTAGACCTTTGAATAGCATCCTAAAACGTATTTAGACATTTGAATAGCATCCTAAAACGTACTTAGACCTTCGAAGAGCGTCCTAAAATGTATTTAGACATTTGAATAACATCCTAAAACATATTTAGACCTTTGAATAACATCCTAAAACGTATTTAGACCTTTGAATAGCATCCGAAAACGTATTAAGACCTTTGTATAACATCCTAAAACGTACTTAGACCTTTGTACAGCATGCTAAAACGCATTTATCTTATTTATATGTGCTCATTTCCTTGGTGCCTCGCTACTTAGTAGCTATCGAGTATAAAAAGCTGAGAGGAAAACTGTCTACTCTTCATTTGACGGCAGACAAAAAGCAGGCTGGTGTGTGTGTGTATGTGTGTATGTACGTGTGCGCGCGTTAAACCCCACCCTACCGCTCTCACTTCCTGTGTTAAGGATACGCATTTAAAATCTTCGCCTCGGTCGTCATCGTCATCATCATCCTCATCTTTTCCAATGGCACCCAAGATTAGTAGACAAAGTACAGTGGGAGCAGTGACAGAAAGCGACGGTACAACATGTGACAGAGCACATGTGTGCGAGTGTGTGTGTGTGTGTCTACGTGTGAGCGTGTGTGTGTGTGTCTGTGTGTGTGGGCGATACTCACTCATGCTGTGGCTCAGCCTGGCAGGCAGACATACAGAGAGCAGAGGAGGAGGAAGAGGAAGAAGGGAGTATGAAGAGAGGAGAGCAGGTAGCCAGACCGCGCCAGCGCCCCTCCGTTCCCCCGGCTCGAGGGGGTGTGGGGGAGAAGCCGGCAGGCGGGCGGGCGGGCGGGCAGGCTGTCAGCCCTCGTTCTGGGGCGTGTACCCTCCGGCAGAGCAGTCATGGCGGCCGGTGGCATGTCGCTCCCAGTGGTGGGAGCAGGCGGCCGGTGTGTCAACCCAGGGATGTGCCACATGAAGGCTTACTGGAGGCACTCTTATAGAGGGAGGACCGTACCAACTCGCTGGCAAGCACAGGGGGGGGATCCAGCGGGAGAGCGCAGAGAACCACAGAGGAAGTAGTCTCTCTCCATCACCCCCCCCCCACCCCCCCAATCCCCCCACCCTTTTCTGCCACGCTCTCCTCACCTCTCCCTTCCTTCTTTCTTTTCTTCCTTTCCGGCATCTCTGCCTCCCCCCCCCTCCCCCTCATTTCTTCCCTCTCTCTCTCCATCCCTCCCCCCTCCTCCCAGTATAATTATGGTAATGGGTTGTACCCTGCACTGATAGCTCCACATCCTGTCCACTCCGAGGCTAATAACCCTCTTTAGACTTATGCTTACCTAATGAGGGGGGCATGCGGGGATGCACACACGCACACGCACACACACACAGTCAGCCTACATGCATCCATGCACATCCACACAAAGACACACCCGCACAAAGACACACACACACACACACACACACACACACACACATCTCTATACTGTAGTTGAGCATGTGAAGCTATTCCAGCTGCCTGTAGTAGCAGCTGCTGTGCTTATCAGACAGTGTCCACTGACAGCATGTCACCAATGAGCGAGGAGGGGGAGGAGAAGAAAAGGGGGGGGTGGAAAGATATAGAGAAAGAACGAGGGAAAGACTGTTTGATGTTGTTTTTGTGTGTGTGTGTGTGTGTGTGTGTCCCCGAAAAAACGATGGAATTAAAATCAACGAAACGGGGAAACGGGCCCCTTGGCCGCCATTTTATGGCTCGGCCCGTTATTCCGTCTGTCCCCGTCGTGGTCACTCGGCTAACTCTCCGTCTCCTCCCACTTTCCCGAGACCGGGTTTTTTCTCTCCTCCCCAGTGCTCGCACTTTCTCTCCGTCGCTCTCCTAGTACCGAGACGCCTTGTCTGGCGGCTAACCGAAACAAACACAGCCCACAGACACGACACACTGGTGTAAAACTACAAACCCCAGGGAGCAAGGAGTCTGGGGCGGGGTTGAGGGGAAACGGGCTAGCCGAAAGCCAACGACGCCCAGGGACGCTCCTAGGAGTTTGACGGACAGGGGGCACGCAGCACGTGGAAGGCGACGTCGAGGCATATCTAGGCCAGCGTACATAGGCTGGATGTATTGCTTACTAAGGCGTGGGGACTATAAGAGGGCAAATCACTCACACATCAATTCCCTCCGCGTGTGTGTGTATGCGTCTGCGCGTGTGGCTAATGTGTGTGTGCTCCACGCTACGCGGGGGCCGGGGAGGCTACGCCTCAGCTAGAGCAACGCACATGCGCGCCCGCGTGTGTATACACACACACCCACACACACACACACACACACACACAATCCTTTTTCTCCTTTGTCTTCGTCTGCAGAACTGTTTCAAATGGTCCAGCGCTGGAACACGGAGCCGCCACGCGCCGACTCAACGTGCAGCCTGCTGGGAGACCCTGGACCGTGGACACTGTCACAGGCCCCAGGGCCAGCTCAGTAAAATGTCAGGGCACCACCCACTGAATAAATGTAAATAAACGCCACCGCCTCACCTCTCTCCTAGGGAGGGAGGCTCTGTTTAGATGGCCGTTGATGGGGAATGGGTGGTGTTGGTGCTCCATGATGGAGCCGATTAACTAGGTCCTTCTGACTGATAACAATAGAGTCATGCTGCTTAGCCCAGAGAATTTAGGTCAGCCCACTCAGCCCCATAGAATGCAAGTCAGCCCAGAGAGACTTAGGCCAGCCCAGAGAACCTTAGGCCAGTCCAGAGAACCTTAGGTTAGACCAGAGAACCTCATCTTAGCCCAGAGAACCTTATAGTACCCCAGAGAACTTCATCTTAGCCCAGAGAACCTCAGGCCAACCCAGAGAACCTCAGCTTATCCCAGAGAGCCTTCGCTTAGTCCAGAGAACCTCAAGCCAGCCCAGAGAACCTTAGCCCAGCCCAGAGAACCTTAGCCCAGCCCAGAGAGACTTAGGCCAGCCCAGAGAACCTTAGGCCAGCCCAGAGAGACTTAGGCCAGCCCAGAGAGACTTAGCCCAGCCCAGAGAACCTTAGCCCAGCCCAGAGAACCTTAGCCCAGCCCAGAGAGACTTGGGCCAATCCAGAGAGACTTAGGCCAGCGCAACTAAGCTCTGGCATGCTGAGAGTAAATGTACGTAACATCGTTGGGCTGTTTAATAGGACGTTAATAAAACATATGTTTCAAGAGGATAGGAGATGACTGGGAGATAATAACTGATCCCCATCCTCCCAGAGGGTTCCTTTTCTAACCCAGTGCATGCAGGAATAGTACAGCATCTACAGATAGAACGCAGCATGTTTCCATTTAACATAAAGGCTGTACTCCACGGCAACAACCTAGAGGGAAAACACCAGGACCTACGGTTATTAGAGACGGGGGAGGAGAGGAGATAGGAAACAAGGAGGAGATGTGCGCGCACGCACACACACACACACACACACACACACACACACACACACACACACACACACACACACACACACACACACACACACACACACACACACACACACACACACACACACACACAC
>JAVQIZ010214830.1:0-18364 GCA_036023535.2 Galaxias brevipinnis
ACTGGGGGGGCACCCTGTGGAAAAGGACTAAAGCTGAGACTGGGGACACATGGCCCTGAGTGAATCAACGGGGTTTAAAGAAATAAGCCATTGTCGTGACAAATGGAGACAATGCTTACCTAATTTTCACTTCAAAAATATGTTTTAAATCTTCTTGTGGAACGTATGGACAGTTATTCAACATTTTTGTAATTTAAACTCAGTAAAAATGTACCTAGAGTGTTCCCATCATATTTACAAGCAGTCATTGTATTACATTCGGTGATGTATACATGTTCTTAAAATCTGAAGTGTGATGTCTACTGAATCATAAAGCAATTATGGTAACATGATAAGATACTGCATAATGCTGATTGGCGCTGTTACAAAATGGTGCCTTACCTGGGGAGTTGGCCAGGGAGGCGTGGAACACAGAGAAGTTGATGAGGGCATAAGAAGCCAAGAAGAAGTTGGAGATGATGGGAGCAATGACATTAAGCTCAGCTAGGGTCAAACAAACACCAACATCATGTGTAAGATTGCTGGAAATACAAAGTCTTTCAGTCTGGCACATTTAGGCATTTATAATCCAGATTGGGTTTAGATTCTGGAAATGTTCTGTTGAATAAGTTGTGGTGTTTTTTCAGAGACACTTGGCAGCCTACCAATGAGGATGAAGGCAAGGCCAATGCAGAAGGTGAGAACATAACCTCGGAGAGGCTCGTTGTTTTTCCCATAACCCTTAGCAAACATGCCGAGCCCGGGGTATATGTTGTCCTTACACAGAGCCTAGACACAAGCAACCCATATAAACACTGACATTCACTCATACATCAATATATATAATGTGCATCAATAAAACAAATCATTCATATCTCAATTCATTTATCTATATTTAAAAATGTTATTGATCCCTTCACTTATCAGTTACTCTTTTAATTGACTTAATGGGAAAATCCTCCACCGTCTATTTAACTTAACCACAGGAAGGTTTTTCAATCACCAGGATCAGCTGGGATCAAACAGTATTATTCCACTGAGGAAGCTGACTGGCTGCTAACCTGGAACACCTTGGGAGCGCTGACGAGGGAGGCCAGGGCCGAAGACAGAGTGGCTGAGAAGATCCCTGCTGTGATCAGAGGGCCAAACCCCGAAACCAGGCTCATCACCTGTTACCAAAATACACACACACACACACACACACACACACACACACAAACATTTAGTTCACATGGTTTTTAGAGCTGGTCACTTCATATCCTTAAGTCTACTTTAACTCCTCAACAGAGAATCAGAATGATCAAAGCATTTTACTGGTGTACCTACCCCTGGTACAAGGGTTAGTAGTGATGATGAAAGCTGAAGCCTCACAAAGTTATCGCAGCAATGTCCAAATCAAAAGACAAAGAAGACATTAGAGCAGAGCTAGGACAAAACAAATAGCAAGGTGATTTTTTTGATTAAACTCATTTGTTCACCAGTACAATAAGTGGATCCCTCATGCTCCTGGTGTAAGGGATGAGTGCCACAGAGCAGTGTATGCACGGCTACGCCACACGTGTGGGTGGGTGAGTGTTTGGGTTCTGTCAATGCTCTCATTCAATGCAGGGCCACAGCCAGCCAGAGCCTTGTGACTCCCGCAGCTACAACAACAGACTCTATTCTCTCTGCAGGCTTTGTTTTGCCCCTAGCCCCCCCAACTACCAGGGCATATCACATCCACAAGCCCAGGCATTTAGGGATAAGGTTGTTGGACTGCACCTTAATGTAACTTCCATTAAGCCGGTTGGTGGTTGTAAGTTAGACCTGTGGGCATCAGGTGCATGTGGGTGATTTTGGGGAGAGACTGAGGAGAATATGGGACAAAGCATCTTTTCGATCATTTGGATTAGAGCTAGAAGTGAAAGAATGGAGGTGGACTGAGCTTTCCTTCCTGCTGCCTACCTGGAAGTCGTTCATCAGCCCATACTGGCAGCCTCCCTCCTTACAGATGGAGAAGTCAAAGCCCAGCGTGCACGCTGCGTCAGTGCAGTTCACATCACTGGCAATGGTGTCGTTCTGGTCTCCTGTGGCGTCCCTCACTATGCAGCCGCCTGAGAGGGAGGGACATGATGACACAAGTCATATGTAATGCTACTGGTCAGTTATCCACTGTTCAGTGCCTCATGCACTGTCTTAGTGGTGAGGGCTTCCTCCATTCTTAGTATTAACATCAATCATCATGCATAAAATGCTTTTAGAGTTACCAGCAGAAAAGGCAACTGCTATGTAGGTGATTCCAGTGATTAGGATTGCCAGTAGAGTCCCCTTAGGAATGGCCGACTGGGGGTCCTGTGGGGACATCATATCAAAACATGACTAGACCCCAATTGGAAGTTCCATTGTTTAGTATTTTATGTTTGTGCGTTTTATTTTATAGAGAGAGATAATAGATTTCAAAAATGACTCTTGAGGGGCGCCTAACCCTAAAGATGTTTTCGAGGAGCACAGGGTTTCAGTTGACTAGAGCAGGTTGTTTGACAGATGAAGACAGGTCTCACCGTGAGGTCTCCTGAGATGTTTGCTCCGGCCAGAATGCCTGTTGCTGCTGGGAAGAAGATGGCGAACATGGAGAAGAACGTTTCACCATCACGGAAGTCTGGACCAAAGTTTTCCATCAGAATGGCAGCTAAGAGAGAGAAAGACCAAGAGTGGGAGAAGGAGAGAGGGGGAGTAGAGAGATAAGAAAGTGTGTGAGAGATAGAGATACAAAAACCCAGCGGCACAAACATATGTATGCAATACATTACATGAAATCAATAGATACAAAATGAAACATTAAACACAGGATAAACAGCTAATACAGTATCCACTGAGATAGCTTAGGAACCTCTTCAGGTTTCAAGAAAAAGGCTGAGCGGGTCAGTCCAGATTCAAACTCCCACAGCTGATGTACAGGTGATTCTCAACATGTCTGGTTTCAGCTTCGGTTGCTCCACACTCCACTGACCTTTGTAGCCAAAGAAACCCTTGGGCTCCTTTTCCTCCACGGGGATGAAGGCTCCTATGAAGTAGTCTGCTATAGCTCCCAGCAGAATCACCAGCAGCACAATCTGGGCCTGGGGACCACAGAGACCATCACACCACTCACCCACTTCAGCCATGAGAGTGGACTGTGGTCCTGTCTCTACACACCCTCTCAGAGGTCATGCTCATTAGACAGGAAGGAAGCAGGGAGGGAGGGAAAGAGAGGGATACAAAGAGAGGGAGGGGAATAGACTGAAAGGTGTCCTACCTTGGCCTCCCACTCCATGCCAGCCACAGAGATGCCCAGCAGCAGAATAACGGTCAGGGTGCCAACGATGCGGATGTCATTCAGCTCATCTGTCATCAGGGCATCCACGTCCTAAAACAGGAAATACACATCCTTAAAATGAATCCATTGGATGTATGAATAGATGGATTTGTGGCATAACTACATGAGTGACTGGCATTCAGTGAGTACATTGCTGGAATGCTGGGAT
Organism: Galaxias brevipinnis; assembly: GCA_036023535.2. Taxonomy (NCBI): domain Eukaryota; kingdom Metazoa; phylum Chordata; class Actinopteri; order Galaxiiformes; family Galaxiidae; genus Galaxias; species Galaxias brevipinnis. The sequence continues at coordinate 3,483 of JAVQIZ010214830.1, forward strand.
GGATCCATGTATGAACTGTTTGAGTGGAAAGGGTTCCTACATTCAGCATCTCCACCACCGTCTCAGCGAAGCCCACCACATACATGGCCACAGCCACTGCGTTGGCAAAGGCAAAGATCAGACCAATGGAGCCCCCAAACTCTGGACCTAGACTCCTAGAGATCAGGTAGTACGCTCCACCTGGGGACAGACCGACAACAGCCCTAATTAAGGCTATCCTGGTAGCAGCTAATTACACTTATCCAACCTTTTTGGGTGTTTGCTCAATTTGATAGCTATTTTACTTCACCTGTGACAAGATCATTAAGAATAACCTGCATCTTGTTGCCTTTGGATGGATTTAATTTTCCATTAGTTCAGGTTTTTGAGAAAGCAGGATGGCTATCCACTCAATTGGATCTGACAAATCTAGTAGGCCCTGAGCTAAGTGGGCTGCAGTGGAAAGCTGTGCTGTGGTAACTTGTTAGTAATATAACAAGTTACTGTAACAATTTTTTTGATGAAGAACAAGCCCAGTCCAGTACGGTAGCCCTGTTGTGAAAAGGCCTACCGAACCAACCATGTCAGCTTACCTCCTCGCACGAAGCCGTTGGTGGCTATGGCCGAAGTAGACAGGCCAGTAATGGTGGTCACCAAAGTAGCCATCAAAATAATTGCACACGTCAAACCTGTTCAGAAGAATAAAATCTGTTTCAGTTGTTTTGATTAGATTGTATCACATAGTAGATGAAAGTAGGTGGACGTTTGAGATGGATCATGAAGGCTAATGGCTTTGCAATCAGCGCATGTTGATGCAGTGGTGAAGCTTTCTGTTGAATTCTAAGTACCTATGCCAGCTTGGCCTACAATCCAGGACATCCGGATGAAGAGCATCACACCCCAAATATTCAACATGCATCGTATCTGCAACACACACACACACACACACACACACACACACACACACACACACACACACAAATACAATTGCAGGATCAGATTCCCATTCACCTATGTCTCTCCAGTGCATCAGTAAAGACAGTTCTCATTTAGGACATAGAGTTAGAAAAGAAAACAATAAAAAAGACGTGGAACAAAAGAATATAAATGTTCTATGTGACTTTGACCTATCCACACTAGTTATACATGAACGTTCAATGGGACCTTGACCTATCCATACTAGTTATACATGAATGTGCTATGGGACCTTGACCTATCCATACTAGTTATACAAGAGCCACAACAGCAAGCTTGACATCCTGGGAAAACGTACGTTTCAAGATCCCAAACCCCTTGGCCTTGTAGATGACACTAACCAGGACTCCTTTGACCCAACCAAACTTGATGGTGCCGCCCTTGGCCACCTCTTTGGCTTTCTTGGCTGCTGCCTCCTCTGCTGCAGTAGGCTCCTCCCCATTGGCCAGGCTCTCTTCAAATGGCTCCTGGAAACCAATCACAATCTCAATAAGGTAAATTAGTTCTGAAACCACTCATTAAGATGATTAATTTCCATATGGATAATAAACTACATGCAGTGGCTAAGAACATAAAAGCGACTGCTACCATGCTGACAACAATAAGCTACTGTCTATTAGGATACCAAACATTATCTGAAAGTGTCAGGCCCACGCCTCCTCTTCCCCTGGTTACTGATTCATCCCACCTCCCTGGCTATGTTCACAACCACATTCTTTAATAATATATACTGAGTACAAACCGCATACTGTACACTGCATACTGAAACCGAAATCTAGTATACTACTTAAAATAAAATTAAGATTGTTAGTACACTCAACTTGAGTATATGACCCAAACCCCAATTGACTAAATCACATGGTCAGGCACACATTTGTACATTCACATTTATTTTTTTATTCTGTCAAAACCACACAATGCAGTTTGACCTTATTCAAGCCAGAAGAAAGTTGACACATTACATTTCGTGGTGTTGAAGCACTGTCTAGCAAGTAACAACATCTCTTGGCTACTCAACATTTTTCGAAATATAGTATGTGAAATGGGAACCTTTTCCATACTCAAATTTCATATATTATGTACCATTGTCATACATACTGTACATACGTGTACATTTGACATCATATTTAATATGTTAAGGATGCAGAGTATGCTCTATATAAGCTCCCTCTGTGTTCTCCTCTTCAGACAGGATAGTCTGTTCTCTACCCTGTAGTATGGTAGGGTTCTACAGCCTTTGCCACAGTTCCACCCATACCCGCTAGTTTGTCTTTTTGAATTTCCAGGTTTTTGAGTTTGCCTACTGATTTTGTATGTTGAAATATGGAACCTCTGCACTTGTATGCAGCCTAAATGGATTCGTTACAGAAAGAGACAGGAAAGAGTAGCAGGGGATACTCATGTGTGTAGGAGAATATTGCTTGTGTGTGTGTGCATGTTTGGGTGAATATGTGAATGCACAAGTATGTATGTGCGCGTGTGTGTGTGAGTCAGTGTGAGTGTTGCTAGTGTGTTTGAGTACATACGGTGGTTGCAGTGTATACGGTGGAAGTATGGTCCTTCTGTGCTACTTGGCTGGATCTACAGTATGGATGGTGAAAGACTGCATTGTGTGGCTAATGTGTAAGGGTCATGCCCTTCATGATGTCATCCAGCCCATTCAGAGGAGATGGGCAAGCCTCTCAGGTGGGAAGCCAGAGAATGTAGCATCACCAACACTAGGAGACTCCATGAATGAGAAGGAGAGTGTAGACCTGCTATGTCATGCCTATGTGCAGGAAGCTCAGAGATTATGAATGAGCACACAGAACAATATAAATCTCTACCTCTATGAAATGCAGTGAAGTATAGCATGTAACTTTAGGAAAACAAAAACAGATTGTATTGCTGTTGATGTAAAATTAATCGGTTGAACAAAATCAGATTTCCTGATTGTCTACTGCAATATAACTAATAATTACAGAAAAAATTTAACTGATAAAAACTCAGAATTGTACCTTATCAAGTTCATCGTGCAGTTCTGATAGTGTTGGCCGGTATAATTTATCTCCCAAAGGAGCCTCTGTTTGCCGGTAAAAATCAATGTTAGGGATGGCGTCGATAGTGTTGTGCCCGAATGTCCTCATGTAATAGGTGCTGGAGTGGGTGTCCGACCCAAGTGTCATTCCTGAATGGTGGCTACTTTCACTCCGAACCGTGTCACTGTTCTGAGCTACATCGCTCATATGGCCCAAGTCCATCGCGCTCCCTATTCCACCCGGGTCCATAAAATTTACCGACCGGGACCTAGGCTTCGTTTCCTCTCCTACGTTAGTGGTTCCATCGGTGCCCACTGGTGCTGAATGCTCCCCTGATACAACGGACGCTCCCTCCGTTACAATGTCAACCTGGAACCTGCTCTGCCCGGAGCCACCTGTCTTCAGAGAAGGCTTCTGTCCCGGTGATGAAGCCATGTCTACCGAATGATGGAAATCACCGTAGAATTAAAAGTTTACCCAGACAACGGACGGAACAACATTAATCTGAGATCCGTGTGATCTCAGCCAAACTAGTATGGTACTGGCCGCGCAAGAACAGGAGCCAACGTTAATGGGTGATGTACACCAAGCCAGTTTCCTGCCCTAATCGGAGTCCCGATGGCTGTGATGTCTTGGGTGTCAGGAGGAGAAAGGACAATAAACCATTTGAAAGGCCAACAACTCTAGGAACGTCAATCTCCTCAACTCGAGCCTGATGCTTGAGAGAAAAGGTCTCGGAGCGTTCTGGGTCGCAACAGACCAACTGTCCAAGATATGCGTCACTGTGTGCTTCAGTAACGCACTTGACTCCCCACTCAATCGGTTATAAATATGGGGGGAAACAACACTCACTGGGAAAGTGTTTTATTTTACACGTTTTATAGGAATATTAGTTTGCTACATTGCCCATATGCGCCAGTTATATAGTTTTTTAAATTTAATTTAGCATAACTAGACATAGACGAAAACATACAAAGTTTCAGCTGTTGTAAGGAAAATTGCTCGATCATACTTCAAAGATGATCACATTTACTCCCCAAAACTTGCCTTTCTCATATTGCTCAAGGCTAGCCAGTTTGTAATTTAAATGACCATACAAAGTGAAAAGCCCTATGCTTAATTATACATAAGGTGGGGGATTCTGGTGCAGCAATACAAAGGCATTTCTCATAAACCCCACACTCTCACATACACCAGCAGTCATCTGCAGGCTTGGTCAATGGGTCACAATTGTTGTCAGCATGGTAGCAGGATTAGCATAGAGAACAACAGCATCTTTCTGTGGCTAGCAATTGATGCCTCGGCCAACTATTAGCCAGTTCCCTGAGACAAAGTCCCTTAAAACAAGGTTTTTCTTATAAATAACATACATTCATTGTCAAAGTGAATTGAAAGTCATAAATCCTATTTAACAGGTTATATTTATCCCCAACCCAATGAAAACCACAGTCATACCATTAAAGCGTTCAGATTGTTTCTATATTTAGTATTGCGTAAATTGTCTTCTTTTGTCTAGCTACAGTATATGTCATGTATGGTCAACGTTTTGTCCTGTTAGAAATGGACAGCTCAACAGGCACTGTAATGCAGCTCATGAACATGAGGTCTTTAATGGTGCTGAAGATCCTACTAATAAGGGATTCTGCTACAGTAATATAACATGAGGTGCAATGACTGTCCTGTTTAAAGTCCTGAGGCTTCCATTGCAGATGTAGGGGTTGCGCATGGAGAACTATCTACTTTACAGTGACTACGGTTATCATTTAACAGTACAATTAGATCAATAAATAAACGTTTTTGTTCCATTATCAAAGCAAGACATTTTAGTGACATATTTTAAATCAGTCAGTCACTCATAGACCAAGCACTTTAAAACCTGAACTGGTGGCTTAGACCTTCTTGTACCAAAGAAAAACAGTAGACTTTCTCCTCACTTTTACAAAGTTTATTGATCTAAACTTTATCTGAATGGGCCAGAAGGCTTGCTGATAGCACAGGTCCTTGGCATGTCGTCATAGTGAGGGCCCTTGACTATGCTTGGCAGAGCTGTCGTGATGTCACCACTGAGCTGTTGTACCTAGAGAAGGGAGATGGTGAGGAACAGATAAGGTCAGTCTCACAGCTGTTATATTAGAGTCCCATTCTCACACAGTGGCCTCAGAGGAGGATGACTTTGATTAAAGTGTACTGTCTTACAGCTGTTATATTAGAGTCCCATTCTCACACACTGGCCTCAGAGGAGGATGACTGATTAAAGTGTACTGGGTTACAGTCTTTTTCCAAAATAAATCTCCATGAAAACCCTGAGGGAACACTGTTTATCCATGGCTGTGTTCAGATGTGACCACTACCCATAAAGTACAACCCATACTCACCAAACGTGTTTGGCTATTAAACAAATCCTAGTTTATATGGTATAATAACAGGAACTAACCTGTATAATAATATTTTTAACAAAATTCATTTGAACATGTCAAATAATGTGACAGGAGACATGAAACAGTGGCCAGTCTTTTACCTGGAAAAGGGTGATGAGTTGTGTGCTGTAAGTCCAGTTTGTGTGTGGCAGAGGATCTCAGAGTCTGGGAACGTCTGGGACAGCTTGGTCCTGTTCTGACCATGACATAGACGTTCTCTTCTCTCCAGACATAGACTTTCCTCCTGGGGCACTGTAGGGATACCGGCTAGCCTTGCATTCTGACCCCAGACACAAACACACACACACACACAGACACACACAGACACACACACACACACACACACACATGCACACACTTACAACACACCCAGTATAGAGTGGTGGCCTACTGGGTAAAACTGCTACGTTAAATTACTGTAAGTATTTACCTGAACTGGCTAGGTCTCTGGACCAAAAGTAGAGACGGAGGGAATCATGGCTTACTGATTTGAAATGACTTTACTTTCTTAGTTGCAAAACTAAGAACCTGTGTCTTTACGTTTTGACTGTATGTATGTATTCCCAGACAAGCATCGACATGTTCTACCTCCAGCAGGAGCCTCTGGTTCTTCATGTCCTGTTTCCAGGCCATCACATAGAATTTAGGGATCATAGGATGTCTGCACGAGAAGGCAGGAGAATGGGAAAACTTCATCCTAAGACACAAAATATAGTTTGTGACTGAAACTTAGTAAGGGGAAAACACTTTAGGACTTCTGATTTTCTCAACTACTAAATGATGAATGCACGTTTTTAAAGTTTATTTCAATAAAACCATCTGCTGAATGTAATACTTAGGCAGTCATTCAAATAGTAGCATATGTCAAAGTCAAGGGGTGTAATGTACTGGGGGACACGGAGGACATGCCCCCCTCCCCCGCTCCTCTTTTTTCACAAACAGTATTGGATCCATTCATTCATTGGATCCCCACTTGTCACCCATCTCCCAGAAATGTAAAGAAATATACAGTCAGAAAACTAACTTTATATAAATTTAAAAAACAGAGAAACAGAGACTGTACTGTGTTGTCGTCGTCACCCCCCCACCCCCCGACCTTTGAAATCAAATTTCAGCCGATGTCACAGTGACAAGCAAGATGGAGACAAAATTTAAGGCTCTGCCATATTATTTTTAAACATAATCTCAACAAATTTGTTCAACAGCGTCATAAAAACAGGGACTACTCACCCATTACAATGAGAGCTTCCTGAATCTTCGGCCATATTTGTTGACTGTCAGTGCTGCCTTAGTAACCTGGCAGTGTACCCTGGGTACAAGATAGAGTTACAGGTAGATCATTAGAATTCCATCTCTTTGGTTACATGCCACCATGGCTGGCTTGGAAACAATGCAAAGCGTATCTGTCCAGATATCTATCGGCAGCATTTCCATATATTTTTAATTGTTATCAACTCAAGCTGAGAATGAAACTAATCATGAAAATAAACCCATGTTGTGACATCTATCATGACAGTATGAAAGACAAAAGTGGGACAAGATAACAGAAAAAATATAGGTTTATTAGAAAAGTTTATGTATTTCTCTAATTATGTATAACTTGATGAGGTACAGTCTCACAAAGGAGCTACAGTACATTTAATTCACAGCATAGAAACGTTTTACAATGTACTGCATCACACTCTTTAGGTCCCTGACACCTGGATATACATTTTACACAATGTTACTCATAAAAATAGTTACATATATATCAACTCTTTGGGCAATTAGGATACATAAAAAGCACTCAACACATACCCACAATATGTTTATTTTACTTCACAGTTACAAATATTCTACAGCAGAAAAGACAAAATAAGTGTGGACTTTTAAAGCCTGTCGCAAAAGCAACCTTCTGTGCTTATTTGTAACTCAAAATATGTATTTGCAACACAAGCACAGACTGACAAAGAGGGATAGTGCAGATCTAAGGACCTCTCAAGGCTTTTTTAATAACTAAGTTGAATTTTTAATCATTCAGTCAATCAACTCAATCGTTGTTCAGCAATAATAGACAGGTAGACAGACGTTCAGACAAAAACAATGATCAGATCTGTCCATCAATTAAACCCTGCAGGTCCTGTATTTTATGACTAATTCTAGACAGACAGGAAGATCTCTTTAACACAACAACCCATTAGGACAGGAATTCAAACAATGTGGCCTGTCTATTTGACCTTCACCTATACACACTTGTCGTACATGACTTCAAACTAAGAGGTCAGCCCAGTCTGAGAAGGTGAGAAAACAGCTTTGAATGCCAAGCAGCAATCCCTCCCATCGTGGCCCTACAAAGCTTACAGAACATGACAACTCGTTCACAATATACTTTGTAATGGCTAATAATAACTCAATCACAATTACGAGAAGATCTTTGGTTTCAAGCATGCAGTAACATATACAGTGTAACCTCAGTCCATTTCAGTGTGAGGAGCCTTCAGTCAGCATCTTGCAGAAGTCTCTGAAGGTTCCTCTGGACCTGAGGGACACAAAATGATCACACAACAACATGGAAATGACTACCTCCAGGAGGACCAGCCGAAATCTTTATTTTGACATTATTTGAAATATCAAGTTGATCAAATGTTGCGTGATTAGAGATGGAAATATTTGTTTTCATTATTTTCATTCAAAGTTTATTTAAGTTCACTTAATGGCTTTATGCAAACTGTTCAACTGTGCCAGAAGATCTAATGGGCATGTGGACACTTTCCTACAACTATCTTATATGACATACAAACAAAATGCTGGACATTTTATGTACTCTAAACTTGAAAGAAATATGTTTCACTTATTTTTAAAATACATTTTGTAATGATGATTTTAACATGCAATATTGAATATTGTCCTTGTCAATTGAAGTCGGTTCCTACTTTTTTCAATGTGGGAGACATGTCTTAGGCAGATTTTGGAAACATAAGCTGGCCTTACAGCACGACATACAGACGCGCCTCAGAAAGAGCTCTGTCTATAAATGTTTGATTAAGAGCAACTAGCCTGTCCTCACGTTACAAATGCTCACAGGCCATCGTTGTTGCTCCTGACCACCTAGGCTTGAGTCTAGCCCAGCGATAATAATGGGATTTGAATGATATAGACACAAGGAGTAAATTGGTTTTGAACATACCTTTTCTAACTTTATGAGGTTGAGGGTGAGCTCTGAGTAGATTTCGTCGTTGGCTTCTGAGTGACCTCTCAGGTACTCATTTCTAAAAAAGAAGAGCAAATGTTTTTAAAATGTGTTTTTTGACTATATCAACTTCACTAAGTTACTGCTGAAGCATTGACATGTGTCACATTCAGTAAACATTTTACTGTTCTGGAACTCACATCCGTAACACGAAAACCTACTCATACTGAAACCTGTATAACACAGTGGGTCCAATCCCCTCCATAATGCAGCGATGAGTGTGTAATCTTACTGGTGGTGAGAGTACTCTGTCATGGAGCCCAGTGTGGTGAGTCTCTGCTCCAGGGAGATGATCTTCAAAGCCATGTAACAGGAGGATAGCACCAGAACACACACTCTGTAGGACACACACAATATACAGGGTCAGGGGATAAATGTTGGATGCCATGCTGCTGTAAATAGTAGCCTTGCTTGAGACGCGTAATATATATTGATAATATACCGTAGGGACGAATGGCCCTCTAGGTAAATAGGACTCACAGGAATAGGTAGACAAACAATAGTGTGTTTAGAGACACAGGTTTGAGTGCTCTGTTGTCACAGCTCTCCTTTAATGATTTAGGGGATCCTGCAATTAAGGTAACACGTTTCAAAACACTACAATTGAAATATTTATCTTTCTCACATGAATACATTTTGGATACATCATTATGAAAGTGTATTAACGATGGCAGATGACATCTGACTCTGGATTGATAAGACTTTGTCATTAGGGAAACCAGAGAGCCGGAAAGCTTCCGTCCAGGTGAATGTGTTTATGTTACGTGATAGATAATCATATTTTTGGGGTGTGGGGTACCAGTATAATGGGTTTCCTGTTGTTTAGTTAGTGTGACTTGTGGGGGGCTCTGCTGTTGCTGGTGTTGGGGGTCCAGCCGAGCTTCAAGAGGGATCTCACCCTGTTTCAACGCCTCCAGATAAGGGGCCGGCAGAGTAGGGAACTCTGCAAACACACACACACACAGAAAGAGAGAGGGACACACACACTGTTATTCAAATGGTAAAAGGGTAATGCTGAGAACGTACAAAATATCAACCCATCACAGTCTTTTAATGTATTGTTGTTTTTCTTGTATGCATATCAGTAACACCTGACATCTTGTCATAATCAGGGGTCTGAGAGTCCGAGCTGCTGCTCTCCTCTATAACCTGTCCCTTTGGTCTCACCGGCCCATCCAGCTCACTGAACTCCCCAGGGAAACTCTGCAGACACACACCATTCACAGCATATTGTAAAGCAGCATTTGCACTGTACTAAGCATCCATGTTGTGTGACACATTTGGCCAGAGGCTATGCTGCAGACATAAATGACAACCATCAAATGTCAACTCAGCTCACATGTCATCTAAGCCAGGTGATTAGTAAAGAAATCATATCAATAACAGCCTATGTTAAGTGGGTGCTGAGTAGAATGACAGTCCTTTGGGGATCCATGTTAATACCAACCAGAGGGAAGCGTGGTGAACACTCAGCCCTGAAGCTGCTGTCTAGGGAGGAGGGCACAGGACTGCTGCACGGACTCTTCTCCTACACACACATGGAACACTGTTCAGCCTACACCTCTACCTATTCTCCCTGCTGGGGGAGAGTCCTTAAGAGAATACAGCTCTACTTACTCTCATTCCCAGCAGGGAGACTCCTTAAGAGAATATAGTTTTGAGTGGCAGTCATACAGTAATATAATATATAATATAATATAATAGTACTTTACAATTGTTAAGAGCATTTGGTGAAATAGGGAATCACATTATATGTTACTGATTGTTATTAAAACAATATATAGTCACTAACCTCCAAATGGGGACACAAAGACATCAGTAACTTATAGGTGGTGTCTCTAGTCAGTAGTGAAACAAATAAATACTGGAAAACAATCAGAAATTGGAAATATAATTTAAAAGATAATATTAAACACATTAGCTCAATACTAACAGATAATGTGCAATACATACATATAATGTGGAACTGAAAAGGCATAGTACACTTGTGTGTAATAACAACATGAAGTGTATTTGTACCCGGTCATTCTCAGTGGCTATAATCAGTGCATTTGGCACCAAGATAGCAGTCTTGGTCTTCTTAATTTGAGTGACAGAGCCCACTGGAATGGCTATCTGGAAATTATGAGGATAAAATAGAATCCAAAAAGTGTTTTATTTGCACATACTTTAAATAATTGGTCATATGAATCCCTCCTAGGGTTGTACCAGCAGGGCACTGACAATTCTTTTCCTTTCTTAGAATTAGCCTTGGCTCCAGGTTGGAGTATATCTCATCTAGCCTTACAGCCTCTTAGGACACCCTAGCTAGCCTTAGTACCTTGGTGTCTTTGCCAAAGACCTTGGAGTGAAAGCATATCCAGCTGTCGGACACAAACAGTCTGCCTTGGTAGAGAATATCTTTCTGTAGGGCACAGGTAATTGCTGTTGCATGCACACACAGACACATACACACACACCCAAACACACACAGACACATACACATACACACAAACACATACAGACACATCCACACACAAACACAATTACTCAAAATGAATTCCTAAACAGGTAAAACGTATATAAAGATAAAAATAAATATAATGCATACAATTTGTTCTGCATGGTTAACATAACATAAAAACATTTTGTCAACATGACTTTTAAATGTAATTAGCATTCATATATTTTTATAGGTGTTTTGTTTTTAAGGAAAGTGTTACATTTTGTTATCCAATATTGAACAACGCTATTGCATATCGCACATTTTCCTCATATCGAGCAGCCCTAGTATGAGATAAAAATCTGTGGGAATTCAATGGGGATAAGAGTAAATATAATTTAATGAGGTACTTACTCTGTCTCAGTACCTCGTCCTTATAGATTTCCTTAAACAGTTTATGGTACTGGGAGTTGGTCTTGGATAACTGAAACAGAACGCACAGTGATCTCAAAGTGTAGCACACCATTTTTTATAGTAGCTGCTTGAAAAACTCATATCTTCACGTTAGGTGTGGATGTGATGGATAGAGGTTTAAGGATAAAGTACGATAATAACATTGTGAGTGTGGTTTTTCGCGTCTTCCACGAATAGACAGCTTTAGGCTTTCTTTGAAAACGTGATAAAAACATGGCTTATAAAAGGTTCAGTCTTTTCTCAGTGCAGTCCCCAGAGGATGTTTACCTGACTATACTGAGACTTTTTCCTCTCAAGCTTGGGCTCAGTGTCAGGTTGTATCTGGGACAGCAGAGAATGGTCAAAGGTCTTGGACCTGAGGACAGACAGGTAGACCTAAATAGAGTATATGACATCCCGACCCTCTCCTAACAGCTCATGGTCAACACAATCTACAACACCTCGGAATTACAGGACCAAATTCAGATTCTTAATCCTTCTAGTGTAGTACAGCCTTCAATTTAATACATTCTCCCACAAAGGGATTTAAAGGCCTAATATCTTTGCTTTAATTAAAGTAGGCCTACTATAACTACCATAAGCTCAAAATATGACACTGGCATTTGCAAGTTATAAAATAAATGAACAGTCGCTCTTTGAAAACTGTAACTGTAAATAAACAATCAGGTACACGTTTTTAAAGTTTTTGATCTTCTGCTTTATAATTAAACAATTAAGATATTTATCATCAACGTTGCATCCTGACGTTTGTAAAGTCAAATTTAAAGTTCATAATTCAATGTCGATGGCAAAGTCATATTATGAAATACGTTCCAATACATGTAGAACTTTTAAAATAGGCTTACCATACTGTCAAACTTGAATTTTATTTTCTGGCGAAACAATGTGGTGCATAGAAAAGTATCTATTGCAGCAGTATTGAAGTGTCGTACCTCACTAGAGCTGGCTTTCTCCGATTAGGGATGTCAGGTTCAAGCTCCATAGCCTGAGTTTGCTCTGAGGCTGTCCTCTCGTCCCTGCTCTGTCTCCTTTCCGAAATGTTCTCTGCGTCTGAGCTGAGGAATCAATAAATTATAGCCTGCATAATAATACGTTATCAATAAATTCTTTTCTAGTCTCATGGACTCATTTTTATGTTTTGGTGGCATAGTTGTTCAACAATTTTGGTGAAACGGTGCAAAAGACGGAAGGCAATTATAAAGGCTCAGCGAACAAGATATCAGACGATATCAGCAAGATGCCTACATATTTCAAGCCGAAAATTGCCCCATTCAATCAAGTTTTTGCGTCAGAGAACCATGTAACAAGAAGTTACTATAAACTAATCAAACCAGGCAGAATATACGTTTCTTGATGTTCTCTGCATAATTTTTGTTCACCTGGGCACATTGTCTTGCCATTTGAGGCGCCGCTAGACGGTTTACTGACCATTCAGTCATTAATGCTTCAGAGAAATAGTCCTACACTTAAGGGCAGAATGGAGCGTCACAGACACATCCCGTTCCAACGGTCGCGGGATTGACCAATCTAAATATGCAAGTTTTTTTTTGAAGTGTCAGTTTACTTGAGGTGAGGTCAGATCAAGCGCAATTCTGAAAAGGCCTTTAGGCCAAAAAGTGATGCCTGTGCTGAGCTGTGGACCAAGACCAATTTCAGTAAACCATATCATTATCTCATACCCACTAATTCCTGCAGGATTACCTGCTGACTAAACTGTCCACTGATGACAAAGTCCAATTTGTGGGTAAACATGCTGCTGCACTTTGAAATACAAACAACCAGTTTGGGACCACTGACCCTCGGCTTTGCATAACTTTGTTTAGTAGATTATAGATATATAAAACCATAAATTGACAGCAAAACACAAAGAAACAGCAACAGACAATATAGAGCTTACTAGAGCAAAGGCACGCATTATAAAAGAAAAACTCAGTACTCCAAACTCTTCTTTCTACAGAGCTTACCGTTGCTTCAGCCCCTGTCTGAAGGTCATTGCTGGAGTGAAATGAGAAGTGGGTTTACTCACTCCGTTCCTCCTTTGATAGAGAGCCGAGTCATCCAAACCTTTGAATTTCTCCATAGGTATTATAGAGAACGCCTTGTCTACATATACATGCTATAAACTGAAGTGAAAATACCTTTCCAAACTTGCTATGAGTTTATGTCTTATTGGCTAGACGGTAGAGCTATGGTAGTCTTGTTCCCTTCTGTAATTGGCCAAAAACTCTTATCAGTATAGCAGTCAGTAATTGACAGGTCTGCTTCAGGCGATTTAAGGGGTGGATGGCTAGTTCTGTCAATCAACCATGGAGTCATTGTAAGGTTCAAACACAACCTTACCTTTAGCTTAGACACATTACAATGACTAAATTGACACATTATAAAACCTGAAAAAAACATTGAAATACCACAAACAAGAGTTACATTTTGTTGACTAAATGCAATGTGTTGTTGCAAAAGCATATTGAAAAATTCTCCATGATTTTCATTCTGGAGTTGCATTTATATTACATTCCAGAGAAGATTAAGTAACTGATGGTACCCTGATATCAATGCCTCCAGAGAAGAGTTTTTTTTAGTGATTCTTGTTAAAGTACTGACAATTATATTTTGTTCAGGCTCTAACTGCAGATTTGTAATAAATGAGTAGCTTTGCAACCATGGCATAAATATATCAAGTCCCTTGTATCGGTAAAATTAATTTAGAAATCCTTATTCAATTTGTTTTATTACAATTCAATTACAATATAAAAAAAACGGCACCACAAAGATGGGTGGTTGTCTGAACAGAACCATTATACAACGTTATAATAATAAAATAGCATTATAAATATGTAATTAAAGCATGAACACTTGACTGTCATTTCCATCAAGTATTTCAGGACTATGAAAATATTGTACCCCTCAATTTACCTCACAAAGATCTGCTTTGGATCTAAACAAGGTTCACGTTTTCCAGGTTATAGAACTTGCCAAATAACACCTGATTGTGGAGCAGCACTCCCTCTATGTGGGGCTTGATTATCATACATCTATCAGTGTAACAAATCAGCCCACAACATGCCTTACTGATCTCTGGACACTTGTGTTAACATTTTGCTGCAGCTTTTCTACAGTGCACAGCTTTTTTTTCCCCACAGGTCCCCTGAAAGCACTGGAGAAGTAAAAGATCAATATTTTATTAGTGGAGGGATGGTAGCTGGGATGCAGTAGAGCCTAGCTGCCAGACAGACAGAGGGGGATTTATGTCAAGTGGTATTTGGCCTGTTAGGTTGGCAGACTCAATCTGGGGAGAGAGAGAGAGAGAGAGAGAGAGAGAGAGAGAGAGAGAGACAGAGAACGGGAAATAAAAAAAAATAAAAAAAGAT
>JAVQIZ010214864.1:0-14389 GCA_036023535.2 Galaxias brevipinnis
TTAATAAACACATTTTGGTTCACACAAAACCTGTCTTTTTCATCAGAAGTGCGTATGATTCTACTGTAAGCCTGAGGGGCTATATGGTTATTTATATCAGTTAACAAAGATTATAGGGCCTAATAAAGGTAAATAATGAGCAAGGATAAAAAAATGGTAAATAAAGTTACGCATCATTTACTCATCCATAAAGTGGGTACTTCAAAACTTTAAAGCCAACAATTGTAGCACAATGAGCTACCATTGGCCCCTCTCACCAACAAAAAGGAGGAAAGTGGTGCTTTAAAACAAGCATTTAATCTTTGCTAGATACCTTGAAAGCACTCTTCTGGTTTTCTAGTTGTAAAGAATTTGTACAAGTGAAACATCTTGAACGACCTTGGGGAGAGATAAGAATTGTCCCTGTGTGAACTTACTGAAACTGATGTCATAGGGGCTCCACTAATATCACATTAATGTCACATTAAACTGTCTTTTGAATCATTATACTGAGCTGACACAGATATTAAACTCAACTTGTCCCTTCCTTAGTGGAACAAGGCATGCCTGCATTTTAAATGTAGAAAATAAAGATTCTGAGCATCCATTTGGTCAGTCATTGAGGAAAGTGATGTGGTGTCTTTAGATCAGACAGCACTAATAGTAATAAAGTGGGTCAGCCCTCTCAGTACAAGAATTGAAAAGCACTACCAGTAATTCATTCATAAAGCAATAGTAGGAACATTTTGAAGTTGGAATTTACAAGATGCAGTGCTGTAGAAGATGACTGAACACCATTGAATGCCTAAGAGTAAGTTTTGAATTAGGAAAACTGCTTTGGAATTACAATACACCCACACTACAGTATGCATATTTAGGACAACAGGACTGGCTTCAAACCCTGTTGTTATTTTTGCACATAAAAGTCAACATGCAACTGTCTTGGAGACATTGAGATGTTCATTTTGTATATTTGTCATATCTTCAGTGTGAAGTTCAGTTCATATAGCCATACATTATATATATATATATATATAGATATGTATAAATGCATTAAATAATTATTCAAAGGAAATAAATAAGACGTTAAAGGGTTCAAATGTACCCTTAAAATGTTTGGTTAAAAATGTATTGCTCTTTATGTAAGTGTTTATTTCAATATATAGTGTTTATTTGACGTAAAGTGTAACAGGTCATATGACAGTTCAGTCATCAGAATAACTTAGGCATTGTGGGTAAGAGACAATATGGTGGCAGAGAAAAGACATACATCCCAAAAAACATTGATTGTTCTGCACATGTTCCAAGAGTCGCACACGTTTTCACTGGACCGATGAACACATTATTATTATAGTATCACAGCACATTATTGCCACACAAACAAGCCCACATGTCAACCACATTCCACCTCATAAGTCAAAGTCACTGTAAAGGACTGTCTCCAAACACATACCAAAGTACATCAAGGAAGACACATACGGGGGATTTTGAGCAGGCATTAATTTCCTTAAAATTATGCCAGCTTTCAGTCTTTCTCTTGCACACAACTACTCCCACACACACACACACACACACACACACTGAGATGAATGATTTGCAACTATACCTAAAGGCGATTTTGTCTTTTAATAAGTTTCACACAAACATTTCTTTGCTATGCCAATGGAAAAGGTAATGAAACCCTCCAATGCCAAGGCAGCACTTCAAAGGTACATTTTTTTAATAGATTTTGGCTCTAATATTATTGTCAGTCACACGGTCAGCACGAGCCCTGTTGGGCTATGAGGTTTAGATGGCCAGTCAAATAGGGTTAAACAATGGTGTACACAACAGAATGCAATTTACAGTTAACTGACCATTAGTAAGAACTCAATACATTTCAGATTGACCTCCAATAGTCTTGTCGTAGTCAGTTAGGGTGAACAGACCCAAAAGGAATTCAATTTGCAGGGGTATTCCTTGTTACGTCAGTGACATCATCGCATGTAAATCCACACGTCTAGATCTACTGGACCAGTGGAAACACTGTCAATGTTTTCCCCTTTGTCATTCCAGCCAATGGGTAACAGTGGAGGAGCAATGGTAAAGGATCCTAGTCTGGCCCTTGTCTGGCTTAGGTATGAGGCCCTTCCCAATGATCAATGCACTGCCAACAAATGCAATTTGCTGGCTCTGTATTGGTATCATAGTATGGGGGGAGAAGGAGCAGTACACAGTGAGTGCCCAGTAGAGAATGCTACTTTTATTAATGACTGTCACCAAACGAAAATAAATAATCACACTCTACAACAATATGAGTATGATAGTTCTTCGACAGCAGGACACTCCTGGGACCAAGGATCAAGATACTCTGCAGTCCATCTGAAATAAGACACATGGTTTTTCCACGTATGGGCTACAGCACAAAACCAAGACCTTTACTTAATGGATTATTAAAAAAACTGGGCTGCTGTGGTGAGAGGCTTATTGACTGATTGATAAACGTTATTATTAGAGGCATTAGGCATTAGAGATGCAATCGAAATCATTTTTGGGGTTCCTTATTATCGAACATGGTTGAGTGGCTCTTAATTCCCTAATTGCTCCACCATCAGCTTGGTTTCCCTAACATCCATCGAGGAGCTTGGTTTCCCTAACAACCATCGAGGAGCTTGGTTTCCCTAACAACCATCGAGGAGCTTGGTTTCCCTAACAACCATCGAGGAGCTTGGTTTCCCTAATAACCATCGAGGAGCTTGGTTTCCCTAATAACCATCGAGGAGCTTGAATACACGCAAAAACCAACCGGTAAACCAACAAGAATGCAATTGTACACACAAATCAGTTTGCACATAAACATCTGAAACGCCACGAAACACATTCTTCCACACCTTACCGAGATGAAACTGTCTATCCACACCCCCTGCCTCGATCAACAATACCTGTTCGACAGGTGTATTTGGCGGATTTCCAGGATGTCGCTCTAGCACGTAACTTACGGGAAGAAATGTGTCCTGTGCCAGGAACGCGGAGAAGGAGGGGCAGGAGCCTTTTCTTTGCTGTGATCGTACCGTGGTCTTGCTGAACACACTGATAAGAAAAGAGAGAGAGAGAGGGGGGAGGGGGGGCAAAGTCAACTGAGCTCAGCTCAAGATTCACTTATTAACCGGACCTTCTGAACACGTTCTTTCTCAATGGGCAAGCGAGCGGCACTGGCTTCACCTACCTGCGTTTAGGGTGCGCCACATCACAAGTTTGGCACACTGTTTACTGCTGCCAACCACCTTAGGATAAACCTCCACTTAAGCATCGTAGGTTTACGGGTAGAACGATTATATTGTATTAAACAAACCTAATCAGTTTTTTTAAAAGCAGATTTTGATAGGATTTTTTGTCTTGAGTGTCTGCCTTTCCTTAACAGTATGAAGGAAAACATTTATGAGTTTAACGTGACAAAATACGCCAGTGTGGACGAATCGGTCACTTGTATGCGCTACATCGTTTCCCGTCGCTTGTAAATGTGTGAGTTATAAAGCAGCAGTCAGGCATAACTCACGTGGCCTTGATAGCTTATCTCACAGAAGGCATTGTTTTACCGTAAATGTTTACTGACGTAGGACCCTGGACACTAAAAGTTTTTCTCAGCCAGGCTCCCTGATTTCGCAGGCTACGCCTGTATGTTGGTGTTGTTGATGTGCTGTCAGAGCAGAGCCATCCGATAAGGCTACTATTGAGAGTAGAGATCTGAACGACAACGATGAGTTGACTTTGATCCCACTCGCAACACACAGCCACTCCATTAGAGTAGAGACGGATACTTAGAATAATAGCAAGGAACAAAATCGCCAAGGTTACATAATGTTTCGATAGATGAGTAATCATCAGTGAGTACTCATTGGTGTAGTTCAGGAGTGCAAATAGGCTCAAATGGAAGCATGACTGTAATGGGTTTAAAACCCATCCTTTCGTAACAGCACCTCCCTGGCTAAATGGAGGGGCACCCATGCCAACCCATCCGGTCAGCAGGTTTATGGTATGTTTACGAAACGGGAAACTGGTTCAAGCAGGGTTTATACTACATTCTTTCTCTGTGTTGGTGGTTAAATAGGTCAGCGCTATATCTGACATGATATTCATGCATGTGTGTTGTTCAATAAAATATATATATATTATTGTGTTCTAGTTGAGGGAAACAAAAGCATCATCATCTACTGTAGTTTAACAGAAATGTAATATCACAAGTATGTTCTGCTATCTAGCCTTTTGTTTGAGAAGTTGCAAGAGTTACAATGGGTTCTTTCATTGAAGTCTAAAGAAGGTAGGTAATGACATCGACCATAGATAAAAGAATCAATGGCACCACCATCCAGGTCTTTAGCATCACAACTGAAGTGAACTTTGTCCTTTTTATCGCTCTTTCCGTTTGTTTACCTGGTGATATTTGCTCCGGTCATAACAGTACATTTCAACATCCTACCCTACTGTAGGTGATCTGTAGGCTGGTTACCATTGACAATGTTTCTTCGATTTAGAAACAAGCTGTTGTTCTCATTTGGATCTCTTATTGTTCCATTTTTCTTTTAAAAGACAACACATAATATCCCATAATATTGGCTACAAACAAAAACATACAATATGATGAAGAAAGATTATAAATATATACACACACACACTTGCATGGAAGACGTACAAAGGTATTGATAGGAATCGCATATCAATTCAAACCCTGTCGACCGCCCTCTCTCCATGTACAGTGTTGACCCACTCTTTCTATACTGAAGCTGGAGGCCCTTAATTCATTCATTCAGTTTGACTAATATAAACTATACACACATTTTCAAGTGGGCACCATCCATCCCAGATGTTTTGTCATATTGAGCCCACGAGACCTCCAGGAGGCTTAAAGGTGAGCACATACTGTATATATTAATGCAAAAAAGCCTATTTCATCATTCCAATTGTAAAACCAGCCTAACAAAATAATTGGAGCTACTATTTAGCATGAACATTGAGGGATTATAGCTACACAGAAACTACGCAATGAAAGGTGAGAGTTCAAATAGAGAGGGTGAAAGTGAGAATGGATTTGAATTATTTTAAGGGTGAGACTAGGTTAAAAAGATTCTAAAGAAAAAAACATTCTGGATATTTGATCATATAAACGTTAATGCGATGATTTTTGATCACCCAATTGTTTGTTGATGGTTTGAAACTCAAAACAAGCAGGTGTTTATAAGTATATGACTTTGCCGTTTACTGTCATGTCATAATAATATAGTGACTTGACAGATCAAATTTATGGTGATAGATTTGGATCATAATACATTGTAGGTTAGATCGGCCGCCACTCTCAATCCCTCCAACCTGCAACAGCAAAGTAATAAAGTATTGTCGGGAAAAATACTGATGTGTGTCATAAAAGGTTTTGTGATAACGGACGGGTATGTGCAGGGATCAGTTTGGTTTACGTCAGCTCTAACTGAGCTCAGGTGAAGCTTAGCCATGTGTCTGCCAAATATAACTGAAACGAAAGAGAGAACGATATATAAGGACTGTGAGAGCCAAAGGCCATAGGAAGATAAAGAACAGTTGGTGAACTGTTGGCTTCTATCAATCTCAGTTTAAAGGATCGAAAAGAGAAAATGCGGTTTTTTAACCTAAAATGTCATCAGTGAATAACGTAACTTGTGTTGTGTAAGATGTCAATGATGATAATGACTACGATCAATGGCACTACTTGCCAAAGATGTTTTCAATTGAATCTCCCAGTCATAATAGTATGTCATCCACTTCAAAGATGAAGCAGGGTCATGGCCTCTCAGTCTGATATTTGCCAATGGGGTTGGCTAGCAACAAATCAACTGTAACGGCAGGTGGGGCACAGTTACTTCGTCACTTCAGCAGGATTATCTGAAAGACTGCAGTTGAACCATATGACCTCCTCATGTGAACATTGGCAGGCTGTGATAGCATCACTGAGTTAAAGACAGTAGCAATGCACATTTGTATTTCTTAATTATATAACGATTACAAGCGCAATTTGTTGTTGCGGTGCTTATTGTGTTTTGTTTTTTAGGTTTATTTTAGAGGTGGTGTGGAGGTGCGTGTGTCCACAGTGTTCGCATACCATGTTAGATATCTTTAATCATTTGCATGCGTTGTGGATGATGTAATGCTTACTTAGTTTGCAGACAGCTTGTTGCCTTATTGTTGAATTTAGCCATTGTCATGCAATGGGTTCTAAAATATCATATTACACCCACCATTATGAGAGAAAGAGGTCATTTAAAACATGATGTTTTGTTTTGGGCTGTATCAAATATCCTCTACGCTATTCTATTCTACAGAATTTGAGGCTTTATACTCAATCCTGGCATGCACAGAGTTATTATAAGACCATCCTCTGGCTCTTGATGCAACATAGGCCTTTTGCGTGTCAACTCATGATCTTGACTTCATGGATGCGGCCTGGAGACTTGACTTTACAAAAGCAGCAGTGAGTTGCCTCGGGATTGCAGGAGAAAGAAAAGAGTCCAGCGGGCCAGTTGCCTTTATATCAGTTCCGGGAGAGTTTGGGGGGAAGAGAGATGCTTGTTGATCCCCTTAGAGACCCCTTAACTGTAAGCTGCTCTCAGCTTCACCTCCATTCAAATTGAAAGCATACCTGGCTTCAGGGGACAAGTATATGATTGAAATGGTGGATACATGCACAAGTGCAGAGACACCTGACTGGGACCTCCTCTCAGTCACAATGCTTGTTCATCATTAGAAATTTACCAATGTATGCTCCAACAGCTTGACATTACCTGTGGAAGAGGGATAAGTGTTATTATGAAATTACCATTCCTCCACATGCAGGCCACAGCCAACGGAATGTTGTAAAAAGGCCCTGAAGGGCATGCTTGGGAAATGACTCGAAGGTCCCAGAGCCTGAATATGGTGGAAGGATAATTGACAGATGGTGCCTGCTGTATGCAACGTGAAAGGTAGCTCAGGAAAGTCCTTTATACTTGCTTTTCTTCAGTGACCCGCATACCGCACTGTAAGGTAGCACTGCACATGCTTCAATACATCAGCAGTGCACATACTTCATAGTACATAGTTGAGATATCCACCTGAACTTTTGCAGAAGCCTAGTTTAGACTCTACAAAGTTAATGATGTGGTTGATGTAATAAATGTAATCATATGTTCCAAAATGTTAGGCACATGTTACCTAAAGACAGGCAACCTCTGCATCGATCTCTTCATGCCATTAGTGTCATTGCACTGTTATGGAGCCCCTGGAAACAAGCCCCTAGGAACTGCGAAGTAACACTAGAACAATGGGGGCCATTTTGAGAAGACAAAGACATATCAAGTGTTGAATTACGAGACATGAACAAAGGATGACAGGACAAGATTGACCAGTCTGAGCAACAAAATCCTCAAGAGAAACGTTCAACCCTTACACAGCGTGGAGACAATAGCTAACACCTTCACGGACATGACGCTTCACGCACAACTCCTGTCACTCCCCTGAACAGTCTTTCACAGTCTTTGCATGCGTATTCAAAAATTGTGCATCTATAAGATAAACATTCTAAGAACTTCATCCTGCAGGTCTGGCCGGTTTATTGGTTGGCTAAACAAGTGACACCAGTGGAATTTTGTTTATGCAGAAAGTATGTACATTTGATACACACGATTAACCCCCAAAAAATACCAATGGCAAACTGACCTGGAGTGACACTCGCACCCAACATTCTGCATTCAACTTAAAGTCAACAGTAAAATATAAAACATTGCCACTATTTGTATGACCCGTCCCCCACTCACTATTCTATACACAACCAATGTGGCAAACTGCAACCTAACGTACAGCAGCAATGATCAGGGTTAGCAGTGCATGCTTTAAATCTTGAAGGTTCATCTGCAGCTAATTCTGATATACTTGTATATTGTCAATTGTAAGAGGTTCCTTCAAAAATCCAGGGTCAAAAGGAAAAGCAAGAAAAAAGCTCTTTACCAATAAGGTTTATTATATCAATATTAACAGGGAGGAGATAGAGAGAACAAAAACTTTTTTCCAGCTTGTTTTGTATAGTCCGATGATGAACCAATTAGGCAAATCTCCCAGTCAGTTGTCAGGATACCTTTTGGTTAGTTAGGTTTAGTGTGGAGGATAAAGAACAGGAGAGCAAATACTGGATCCACCAAAGCCATCGAAAGCATCAATTGATTAAACCACTTCATCCAGTAGAGCCTTGGGGTGGAACATTGTCAACTGCATGCAGTAGGGGAAGAATAATACTATAGCAATAGGATTTTGACCTTGTCATCATAACAATAAGTGATGGATTTGAGACAAGTTGGAGCAGTGAATTAAAAAAGATTTTCCCAGTCTTTGTTGTTTTTGAGTCAAATGTAATATTATATGAATTTAATATACAGTTCTTTCTGGCTCTTGATAACTTTATATTGGGGTAGTGAGTAACCTAATAGTGTTCACTGTTAAATTACCTCTATTAATGCCCAAAGACAGTGCCAGCATTCTCAGGAAAAAAAATGGCCTCAGGAATAAAACCTTGACAACTCTGGCATGAAGTCAAACATGACTTCAGTCTTCAAGTCAGTTTGCCGTGACATTTACCCAAAACAAACCAACCCGGGTCAGATGAAATAAACCAGTTTCTCCACTACTATGGTTTTCTGCATTCTGTGTTAACCCTTAAAGGTTAATCCGAATAGATGATGAGGATTTATTTCTGGACACAAAACACACATCCATTTGCACGTGAACAGAATACACAAACACATGCCCTCAACCCCCTGGTTCTGCTGCGCTACCGGTGTTATTTAAGACTCCGTATTTGGACTCTAAACCCAGACTGGTGCTCAACCTTACTTGGGAAAAAAAAGACACAATCACTAGCGTAACGCTATTGTTGTCCGCCGTTTCTCAGGGGTGGCTGGGATTAACCCAGCGTTTTAAGAGCATGGTTCCTCTTTCACTTTCTTGGTTCCCACACGCTCATCCATGGGGCTGTAATTACCAGAGGGACACCATGATGCTGGGTGGGGAGTTTCTCTATAAGTTTGCTGGGATTGAAAAAGAAAATACCCTGGCGTGTAAATGGAGACAAGTGCCACGCCATTTTTGGCAGGTCAAACCAAAGGCTTCTTTTATTGTGCTGTTTGCAAGAATAATGCTGTAGGTAACAAGTATTGTTCTTGATCCATTCACCAGTTATTGCTGTCAGTCTGGAGCCTTTGATTGTGACACGAGTCATTGAGCACTGTATCTTTTATATTTCCAGGCAACCACTAGGATTAGATTCTATTCCAAGAAAACAGCCAACACAAAAGACATTCACAGACGTAACGACATAGAGGTTACACTCCACCACCAACAATTGACATTCAATTCACATTGGAAAGGATGCTTGTATAGATTTGGATTTGGATAGATTGGATTTTTGTCTCTCTAAATAATGTATAAACTTGATTGATGAAAAACTAACAGACAATACGACAATCACAGGACAATGGTGATTGATCTACTGCAATGGTGCAATGTTTTACCTCATCCATTCAGTCATCGTTCTTGTCGAACACTAACAGGCCAAACAAAGATGCAAACGCCTGTGTTTGACACAGAATTTTTTTTTCGATATGGGCCAATGACTGTGTAGACAGTGACATATTATCCATTTCACATGGTGCTTGTTTACATTGTGCAAGGTGCATGTCCAAGTTTCAAAATGGGAAAATACGTTCTTTGCTAATGCCTTTTGAAGCATTTTGTCCTGCGTTCAACAATCAACTCATTGTTCCTACCCAGACACCACCTGAGAAACATCACAGCTTCATACAAACTGACGTCTTCGGTTTGTTCTGTGGTAGAGTGTTAGACATCACAAATCATACACTAAATGGGAGAGAACAGCCCACTTATGTGATTGTAAGGACAGTCTAGCTAAAGACATTGCAGCCAGGATCACTGTTTTCCTGTGGACAGTTTTGGCTTAAATGCATTGCTAGAGCAAGAGACCTTCGTCCCACCATAAGAATCACTAGCGTGTGGAAGTTGAGTGCGTGCTTTGATTGAAATCATTGCAAATGCTGTGTTTGGAGAACAAAACAATGGTGGCATGACATTGATAATGGGTTGACAAACTAATGAGAAAGAAGAACACAAAGTGTGTAGAAGAAAAGTATACATATTAATGGATGTGAGTGTCTATCTTTGTGAGTGTGTCTTTGTGTGTGTGTGTGTGTGTGTGTGTGTGTGTGTTCATAAAGCTGCTGTATACGTTTCATTATCTAAATTATGCTCTCGTGACTCACTAGAATACTTAATCTCTAGTTAAACCTATTAACTCCTGACAAACATTGTATCAAGGCCAGAGTGGGCAGAGGTGAAGTCAAACTCTTCCCGTGCTGAATTGTTGATTCATTATTTGAATGTTGGCTTTGTCTTTGGTGTTGTTTTGACTATTGAAACAGTCCATTGATTTGACTTGGCTTTAACTTTCTCTAGTGCAAGGGAGCTGGGGCTCAGGTTTCTTTGGTGTGTTCATGAGCAGGCTGAACACCCCTCCATATTGTAAATGCATTTCAAGTTTGTAGTGTAATTAGAATTTAAACTAATGTCATGCATTGCCATTCTGAGCCAGTCATATGTTGTTTTTTTGCAGAGTAACATAATAATATTGATTTATTTATAGTGAGCTACTCATGTACCTCATGCATGACAGACAAGGCATGTAAAATAATGTGTGATTCTGCCTATTTTTTTATCCTGAACATAAATTATGAGCTGTGTGCACTGTGGCTCTATCGGGTGGCTGATGCACCTGGCTCAATCAGGTGGCTGATGTACCTGGCTGAATCACCTGTCTGTTGCATAATATGCATACACAAGCACACAAACCTACCACACTGGGTTGGAGACTAACAAGTTCTCATATTTGTACAGACGCAACCACCATTTTGAGTTTTCTCTCAATTTGGAAGGTCCATAGCATACCAGTCAGTATTCATTTGTCAAAAGAATACATTTAAAACAAGATTATCTAATATCAAGATGTGGATATTTTCCTCAGATCATTTGAAGTCCAAGGTTCCCTAACGTATTTCTTGACAACTATGCTATTAGGGAAAGTCCTTCTTAAATTAAACCTCACAATTTGGTGGACAGACAAAGAAACACATTCATATACCAGTAGGTCTGAGGCACGCGTGAAAATGTTGAGCACCACTATAATGCAAGTTAGATGAGTTGAAGTAAAGACAATGGGGTCAATGTGTGTTACTTAAGTCTTCAAACTTCAAACGTATTTCAGGGAATCAAGCACTGGAAAACTGTCAACCTATTCTACTCATTTTCGCTTCACTTTCTGTATGTGGCAGGTTGTCTATATTAACAGAGCTGAGGCCAGGACTTGGTCAGATTATCCTCATTCATTTGTGGTGGCATTTGCAGATGTAGATTGCAGATGATTGGCAGACAAACGGTGTAGAAAATGTCATCGACAGTGGCTCGAACACACACACACACACACACACACACACACAGTCGCTCGAAGACATTGTCACCTAACAACCACTAACACACATCTGCACAGCGATTTACATTAAGTTAGGCAACAATCACACAAGCACACAAACATCCACAGTCCAGCATATGCAAAAGTATAGCTGCAGTTTTACATATCAGTCCCTAGGTGCCACACCTACACACACGCACACAACAAAAACATTCACACACAGATGCCTGGTCTGAAGCATACAGAGTCATTGGTCCAGGAAGATTACTGTGAAGATTTACTTCAGCAGTAATTAATGTTGGGCATTGCAATGCAGTCAAGAAATATGGGCACAAATTCAATATAAAACGATGAATAGGGCACTTCACTGAAATGGCAGGTCATTCCCTATACTGTACATTTGACATTGCATGGCCTGCACACACACGCACGCACGCACGCACACACGTCATAACATTCAAACCACTGACATATGACTTTTTTATACATATACATGGTAGCTGTGTTAATTTCACCGCCAATGTTTCCGCTCGCCCTTTTTGTTGAGTGCATAGCGGAGTGTAGGGCTGTGTGGCCAGGGGATGCAGATCTTGTGATAGGAGTTTATGTAAAACTCTTTTGGTACACTTGTCAAATTCTATCAGTTTGTGTGTCTCAACGGCCTCTTATTTGCATCTTTATCCAAATGAGATAGACAACATCTGCGAGTTCCCCACCAAAATAACAGCCTTTTTTTCTTTTCATACTTATGTTTGGACATTGAAAACAGGGCCAAAGGCAACACAATTATTTCCATATAGCGGAGTAAAAGAAGCGACAACCAAGGATGCAGCCTGCTAAAAATGTATTTTCAGTAAGGAGTTAACAATGCTAACATTTACATTGGGGTAGCCCTTCCTGATTTGGTGGAAAGAAAACCCATTTGCGTCTATGGAATTCCAAATAATCAAAAGGTCATAGGTTGATTAGGCCCCTTTCATGCAAGCGTCTCTCTCTTATGATAAAATCAATTAAAAATACACCAGCTCAGTCTCTAAGGGTCAACAAAGTCCACGCCAAAGGTTTGAATTATTTTATTCCTAAGAGCATTTGAAATAACCTTACATTTAAGAGGTTCTATTCTACACATTTGAAATCTGATCTTTGAATCCAGGTATGATTCCAGCATAACTGCTCATTGTAGTCTAGCAATACCCTAACCTGTTGTACAAGTGACCTGCATTGTTTCCAACACATTGCTTGCTCTGGTTGGTTTGTTTTGATGCCAACTTTAAAGGCCCTGAATGGCAAGAGAGGTAAAAATAAGGACACAGTCTCAGGATGATTATTGTTGGATCATCAGAAAGATTTGGGCCAACTGGTTTGCCACACACACACACACACACACGCACACACACACACACACACACACACACACACACACACACACACACACACACATACTGGGCATACTGGGCATGCTGCATGTATTTTCATTCCAACATCTCACTCCTTTTCCAGTTAGGACAGGTGAGACCTGAATAGGTTCAACATATTTACCGCACCAGATCAGACTGAAGCCAATTCAAAACACATCCAATCAGATGTAGGTCAGCCAAGTTCAGGCAGGACAATTTACAATGTTTAACTGTGTATTGCAATACACTGAAAGTTTGTCAAAGGTCTGCTGCTCTGAATTACATGCCCGCCTGAATTAGATCTGCCACGGCATCGCCTCATTAACATTACGCTTGATAAGATACAACTGCACAATATGTGAGTGTGCGATGTGAATGTTTTACGATCAGTGTGTGCAGAAGCTGTGTCAATACTGCACATATAGATAGTCTGGCTCTTACTATTCACTAAATGGTCAAATCATTGATAGCATTTAAAGATACATTTGTACGATTCAAAAAGGCCTCATGTGGGATTAGTGTTCCAGAGGCTTCATTCATGGCACCAGACGGTAATGTTGTGAACCAGAATTTTTCTTTCATTTCAAATAAACAATGAATCATCCTCAGGGTGGGCATCAATTGCTTGACTGTCTATCACATTTCTGTTGAAGCATTTTCTCTACGATCAGATAAGCAGCTCCATTGAACAGGTCCTCATCTCTCCAGACAGGGCTTTTCTCTTGGAGCTTCATATACTGAGCACGATTTTGAAATTGAAATAAAATAGAATATGCATTCCCTATAAAACCTTACCCAAAATGGTGATTGCTCTCTACTAAGAACTTCCACATGAAAGACCTAAAACGAATAAAGGGTTAAACAGTTATCCAATTCAAAAGTCAACAAAATGAGTACACTAAGTAAGAGGCAATTCTCAAATTAGTTCTGAAACATTGCAACCTTAACAGCCCACCACATTTGCATAAAACCAAACAAAACTCTGTTAAACGGTCAACAAATCAAAGTCATGCACAGTTACCACATCCACGTGCAGAGGCTGCTCTTCATACTGCTGAGTCATGTCATTAGATCGATCGGCCTCACAAGCTGCCTTTCAGTCAAGTTAAACTGGAACTGGAAAGGAACCCATGCTAAATTATTATGATCAAAGGGAAACTAATATAACTAGATATGTAAAAAGTATACCCTTATGTGACGAGAGATATATCGATTATTCTTATTGACTAATGTAGGGTTCATAAGTATATCCTGCAAACAGACGATTGAAGACCGGCAAGAAGCTTGAAAGCTTGTTCTATAAGTCTTGGGGGAAAGTGATCAACAATGGGTACAGGAAAAAATGCTAGAGGGGGCGGGTTTGAAAAAAGGTGCAAGTCAGTCACAAGTAGCTGCATGGGGTGATGCGGGGCCTTGCCAGTCATGCTGTGGTGGGGGGGGGGGGGGGGGGGGGGGGCGGGGCGGGGGGCGGCCGCCGGCGGGGGGCGGGCGGGGGGGGGGGGGG
>JAVQIZ010214883.1:0-10423 GCA_036023535.2 Galaxias brevipinnis
GAGGGAATAGTGACAAGGTTCCATGTCATTGTTTTCTGCGAGCCGTCCTGCTCCTTCCTTTCCTTCTGGATGACAGACAGAGACAGAGAGAGAGATTGAAAGAGAGAGAGAGAGAGAGAGAGAGAGAGAGAGAGAGCGAGCGAGAGAGAGAGAGAGACTGTTCCAGTAAATATTGCTCAGATTGTTGCGTTTGATAGACGGAGATGAGTGGAACAGAGCTTTGACTAACAATAACTAAAATAGCAATTAATGGAAATTGAATCAAACTTTTACAATTGTGCAAAATGTACTGTATATATAATGTATTTATAATGTACATTTTGTAAAAATTTTAAAATTTAAAAATACAAATGATTTAAATATTTTGGTGTGTGGTATTCCATAGAGCTATTCAACAATTATACTCCTTCCTGCTGATTGGTTCAAAGGTTAATCTCAGGATTAAGGAGAACAAACCTGTTCAATTAAGAACAAATTATTTTTCTTCAGCTTGAATCGGGCAGATGTATTCTCCTCCTTTACGACTTCATCACTCCAAAAAGCACAAGGCTGAACTGTTATTTTGGTCCATTGGTGTCATCTAGTGGATCAAGTCAGCCACTGAAGTATTCCAAATGAGTTTGGAGTTTTAAATTATGCTATCGCACACATTCACTCAAATACTTGAGCTGTCATTGTAATTTAAGACACATGTGCTTGAACTCACTTAGAAGATGAGGATCAGACTTTGAGCTCTATATAGGATGACGTCATGCTTTGCTCTTGAAAACAGAATGACGATTGTAAAATCAAGTAAGTAGAATGGTCTCCTCTTAGTGATTGGAGAGAAAAACATTGTCTTTTTTGTGTACAAAGCATTGCTAGGCAAGTGGCTGTTTTCCCTTAAACCCGTCAGTAATACTAGGACATCTTCCCTCATAGGACTTTATCACCCCACGCAGCCCAATAGTTAAAACAGAACTTGGGAAATTAACGTTCAGTTTGTTTGACTCAATGAGACAAAATCTTTGTTTCTATATAATCTCTCAGAGAGGAGCACCTTATGTTCAGCTCCTAAATGATCGATGATTCTCTGGAGTTCTACCATTCAACTTGAAAATTGAGTCAAGATGACAAAACTAACTGAACCTGTCCAGTTGTTGAGCCTGGAGGCTGACTGATCAGCAGCACCGTGTGTGGTATGGAAGCAGAAATGTGATCCAGCCATAAAAATGTGTTCACTGTTCCCCACACAGATCTCTCCTTGTTTAATTTGCTCGGTGCCAGATTACAGAGCTAAAGCACTTCTAATGAAGCAGCGAGCTAGCAGCCGCCATGGCACATCAAATACTTTCCCTCTGATACTGATCTCAGATGAGAGGGAAAACTAGAAGCTTGAAAATCTCCTGATGTATTCATGTCAGAATGATACTGTCACAAGTTATGGATTTAACAGTTCTGATGAAAAGCGTTTGTATCTACTGTGCATTTATCCACGCATGTGTGGCGTATCCATTCCACCATCCAGGCATTCATTTTGCAGCAAGGATACAAATTTCCAAATGCAAAATCAATTAGTGACTGATTGGACCGATTGCAACCGTTTCCAAAGTCAAATTCGGACTAGAGTTGATCAGAATACAGTAAGTATGTCTAATAAGAAGAAAGTCTAATTGCAAACGGGACACACACACTCAGTAATCCTCCATACCCTAAGGTAATAACTTACAAGCTAACTGGATTAAGCCTTGTTCACAAGCTCAGTTGCTGTCATCAGATGTGTGCATGTGCAGATAGTAATCAGATTATGGTTTAGAAGCTGCTCACTGCATCAAACTTTTACCTTAAAGTTTCTTCTCATATGAGCAATATGAGCAGCATGAACTAATAAACAGTTTTCACTATTTCAATAAATGCTATTATACATTTTCTACATAATTTTTTAAACACATTTTTTTCACAACTAAACGACTTCCGGGATCCTCTCCACTAAAACAGAATTCTAATGATAGGAGAGAGCCGGACATCTCACATCCTGATGCTGTGCTGGGGGTGTCAATAGGTAATATTGATAAAAGCTAGCAGTGGGTGCTTACCTGTGCGTTCGCAGTCCCTGGTACCAGAGAGGTGGCCTCGGTGGGGTGTGCAGTGGAGGCTGGGAGGGGTTTGAGGCCGTCCTTAGAGGCCATAGTTCTCACAGGCTGAACACCTCGGTGGATGTAACAAGCAGGAGGAGACAGAGACTGCTGATACCTAGAGACAGACTGCTGATAGCTAGAGGACACTGCTGATAGCTATAGAGACAAACTGCTGATAGCTAGAGACAGACACTGAGACAGACACTGCTGATAGCTAGAGAGAGACTTCCCTCCAAAGCAAAACAGATCCTGTGGTTGGATGGAGCTGACAGGGGGAGGACCTCTGTGTGTGTGTGTGTGTGCGTGTGTGTGTATGTGTGTGTGTGTGCTGGTGGGTGTTGTTGGTTGTGTGTGGGTGTGTGTGGGTGCGTGTACTTGGTGTTTTGTGGGTAAATGTGTGCTGGTGTGTGTGTTGGTGCGTGTGTGCCATTCATCCTTTACTGACTTATCACCTGACAGCGTATGCGGCTGTTCAAACAAGCCAGTTAATCTAGCTGATACGATAACTTAATAAATCCTCACATCCGCTGCCTTACAGATGGGCAAGAGGAAAACGCCTAGGACTGTATCTAATTATTCTAGGGTGTAATCAAACTATACAGTGAGTTAATTACTGTCAAATGCATTTTGTTAGAGAAAAGCGTTTTTGTTTGAATGCATTTTTTGTCTATGTCCTCAGGGATCAAACTCCCCCACTGAGATTGGTCTATGTAATGTTTATATTAAATGTTTTGTTTGACTTGAGTGAAAGGAAAGAAAATTGTCAGTTAACTTTTAGCTCTGACTGTTACAATTTAACTAAGTTGATATCTTGCATGTGGCTTATATCCGAATGTCCCGTTAACAGCATACTAGAGCATCTCGTCACTTTAGTTGAAACTGTGTGTGGTACAATAATACAGTTTAATAACTTTTTATTAATTTAATTAGTCATTAATTCCATGAATACTAATGTACAGGTAACACTCACACCCTCCACTAATCACCAGTCAGCTAATGTATAAGTTACATTCTCTTGGTCACATATCACCTAAATAAATCTGCCTAAATATAACCCACCCATACACTTGTAGAATAGCTTATAGATTATACTGTATATCTATAATGTGTATATGCTGCTATATATTATACGTCTCCATATGCCCAGACATCCTCTGCCTGGCTCCAGCTCCAGTGTCCCAAACAGAACCCCCGAGGTAGCCCATCTCACCCTGCCTGAAGTGGAACCGGCAGGACATGGCTCTGTGCCCGGGCAGTGCTGGTGTCCGACCCAGGAGGGTCCCGCTGTGCCGGGCCCATGGAGCTGACATGTGTGGTGAACCCTAACCCAACCCTCCCATCAGCGCAGGTAGGTCTCTGAGATAGACTCAGCTCTCTCTTTACTTTGCAGACACAATACTTCATCTAATCTCAAAATTAATCATGTTTATTAGATTGGTTTGTATAATCAATAAACATTATTTTTTAATCAATCTGATAATATAAACGAAACTTGTCCATTGATCTCTGATGCGTACAATTAGAAAATATTTTAAGACAAACCCCAACATAGAAAAGTGAAAATATTATTTCTACCAATTTTTGACCACCTTTCAATCAAATTGGTGGTTTACTATGAAAAACCTTTGTGCAATTGTTTATGTTTTTATCTGATTTAAAGTCAATATATTGTATGCATGATAATATATTTACTGAGGGTTTTAATAAAAAGATAACTTTCTGGGCCAGATGATCAATGACATAATATCACCTTGGTATAAACCAAAAAATTTATATAGTTTCTCTGTGAAGTTACAGTCCGTAAAAGTGAAGATTTCCGATAAATCTCCGACATTGTAAAAAGATACTACGCCTCCTTCATAGTCCACAAACACTCCAATTCTCCGAGGCTTGGAACTCAAAGAGAGATCACTGCGAGTATCAGCATGAGCTTTGTAAACACCATCTATCAGCCCTGCCATGACCCAAGGAAAAAATGTAAATACATTTGCGATTATAGGTTTAGAGAGTCATTAAAGCAGAATACCAATGCGTTCCCTTATCTTTGTTACATAAACACTAGACTTTGTGCTGACAATTTTTTGTTATTATATCCTACTCACCTTCGTATGTAAAGAGGAAAGTGCTTATTGTATTAAGAGTGTAGGCAATTGTCCCTGCACACTGGAATAAACTTAATACGAATGAAACGGACAACGTCCGTTGTCCTAAGTTCAGGAAAAAGTATGCAACACTGTCAAATCATCAGACTGACCTAAGTAGGTCTAACTTTCTATTACCTATCTTTGCTTGTTTTGTTTTCACTTCAGCAAAGTGCCATAAGGCTCCTCGGCAGTGAAAGCGAAAGAAACCCAATTAAGCGTTAACTGAAAATAACAGTAAATGATCTTACTCAAACGCTTAATTGGGTGTATTATCTGCACAACATGTAAATACATGCTCTAATCGCCATCATGTCATGAAATATCAAACACATTTTTTAAATTCTAACTTTTTAAACAAAAACTTTTTACAAATACATCTTTTTGTATGCTACACATCTCTACCGAAATTTTATACAGGTGTGTCAAGTGATGTGATGATGCGTGTATGACGGCTTACACAGACTTTGAGTTATCTGTCTGAACCTTTGCTGAAAGCTCTACTGAAACTAGCGTCACTTGCTTGAAAACGATGACAGGGAACATAATTTGCAAGGTTACATTTAGTTACATTTAGCGCTCGATGTTTTAGGATACGCCCAAGTCCTGACGCGGCAGCTGCTCCAGCAGCAGGTAAAGCAGCAGCAACATCAGCAGCATCTTCTGCACTCAGCGTCCCTCCTCCACCCCACTGATCTCCACCGAGCCTCCCTCCTCCACCCCACAGAGCTAGAGAAAGATATGAGAACGACAGGGATGAGTGTGTGCTTTCAAAATGTACAGCCAAATATCTGATAAGAATTTAGTAACTTTTTGAAATAAATAGTGTTGATGTGAGCCAAATTAGATAGTGTGCTGGTCACATCCTTAAAACAATAAAACATATTTCTTAAAAATCTGATCTTGGGTATGTTGTCGCAATGACAAAGAGGCTTTGTGGTAAATTATTTCTGGTGTGACTCACCTTTTTATTCAAATCCCAATGCTGACCATTTTGGTTTTCTGTGTAAAAATAGTAGGCTACCAGTTTGCTCGCATTAATTGTTTTGGGCAATATTTTAAAAAAACAGTGCCATTTTTACGTGTGACGCTTTCCCTTTTTTTCTGAAAAAAAAAGTATGTCTACATATCCAGCCAATCGCACGGGAAGCTGGTTTCAGATAACCGCCGCCATTGGTTTACATTCCTGGTTTCGCGGGCCAATGGTGGGGGTGTCTTGTTTCCCATTCACTTCCAGCATACAAAGGCGATTATATATGGTGCGCATGCTGCGGGGTGAGCCGTGTCTGAAGAGATTGGTGAAAACGTAAGAAAAGTTTGAATGTAACTTGTTTTACGGGGTTTGCCTGTTCTTATGCAATAGCTGTGTTTTTAATTCCTATTAAAATGTTTCGAGAGCTTCGAACGCATGGCCTGTTTACTTTTTGATCCCTGGCGAAGGGATGGAAAAGAAACGGAGAGAGAGCCTCGTTTGGAGCATTCGAACAAAGGGGTGTGCTTTTCTGTCCCCACCGACCTTTGTCAGGGCGCCTCAAAATACAGCGTCTTTATGTGTATTTACTACACCTAAAGTTTGTTTATTACTAAAGTGAGTCATTTGATTGTGTATTACACAGGTGTGCATGCGTGCAGTCAATTAATATGATTCAGAACATGCTTTTGGTTGCGATATGAGAAGGAGCATGGACTTATTGATTTAGTGTGATCGTTGGCAGCCAAATTACTTAACTTTGTCACTCGTTTCCTTTTCATTGTCGGGCTTTTGATCTATTGAGGCTATTGTTCGCATTTTCAGTCGAATGTTTTTCTTGTATTAAAGCAACATTGGTTATACTCCGTTATACATTCATTTTGAAAACGCCAATAGATCAATGACAGTCTGTATAGGTAATTTTTTAAGCTCTGTTGTTCACTGTTTCAAAACAGTCCCAAGGATGTTAGTAAACTATCCTCAAAAATCGTATTGAAAAATCAAATCACTGATACTGATAGTGAACCACTTCCAAAATAATAAGTGACTTTTTTAACATCAACAATATTAAACAAAAGGCAATAGGCAACAATCAGACATTTATTTTTGGTTAGCCATGGTGGTGTGCTATGATTTGGCAGGTGAGAGGGCAGCTAGCCACGGGCTGAATGCTAACCCTGCAGCTGCTGGCTCCGTTCCAGTCATGACCTCGGGGAATGGGAACAATGCGCCGACGGTGACCGGCAGCACGCCGCAGGATGGCGAGAGGAAACCGCCCCAGGCAATAGTCAAACCCCAGATCCTCACCCACCTCATCGAAGGGTTCGTCATCCAAGAAGGAGCTGATCCATTCCCTGTAAGTACTAGTGGGTGAGGGACACCTGTCTGTTTAAAAAACAAAACAAACATTTCACAAACGAATCACTTTCTCGTATCTGCTGAAAAACAGCACACAATTATTTCGTCTAAATTCTCCGGAAAGGAACAGAACTATCCCGTCAACAAAGTGTTTTCGTTTTTTTTGTTTTGTTTTACTCCGTGTCAAACCAACACAGGGTTGCCAAAACCGTCTATTGCTATTATTTAACTCGCTTTGTAGGCCAAAAAGCGTCATGGAATGAGCAGAAAACACTAGTTTTGTAACAAAAATTAGTCAGTAGCATAACAAAAGTAGAATTTAAACATGCCTGCACAGTATGCTGAGGAAACCAATAACTGGCAGAAGGCAAAATCATTCATTTATAGTTTAGTTGAACATAGGTTTAGAACAACATATCTTTGAAATTAATGCATTCTAAGTTTCCTGTGGCCAATATTTAAAAACTACCAAGGCTTGTTATTTTTGTTTAAAATACACAACCTTATTGGAATTAGTGCCTGTCTCGCTCCACCCACCTGGTACTCCCCTATCCCGTGTTTGAGCAGTTGTTTTGGTGCCCTGCCTGTCATCGCAGGTAGAGCGACCGTCCTTCCTTATCGACAGCCTGAAGAAACACCAGCACAGCCACTCTGAGAAGCAGAGTCCCAGTCCTCTCTCCAACACCTCAGACTCTGAGATGGACGACCTCTCGAGGGACGGTGAGCACCTCCTCTACCTAAGGGTCACAGCAGTGTGGTCTGTGATAAGAAACATGACCTCTACCTAAGAGTCACAGCAGTGTGGTCTGTACTAAGATATGTATTACACACACAAACGTCGTGCTATGAATGTGCCAGCCCCTTAGCTTCTCAAGTCACGTGCCACATGCAGTGATTTGGTGGTCTGTTTGAGTGGACCAGAATGCTCAAACAAACTTTGCATACATGTCGCTATTGGCGGCCACTGTAGTTATAATTTGCATGCAAAATGAAACTCTGACCACTCCAGACTTCACCTGCTTTCTCTGTCCACTTGGGGGGAGTTCTGTTGCACTCACTAGATGTGCTATTCTGTTGCCAATAACTTCGAAGCATTTGTTTGGGAGCAGAATATCTAACTAATCTAATTTCTATCTTAAGCAAAGGTTTTCATGTAACCTTTATTTTATAAGTGGAAAAAATCTACTTAATATAGTTTAGGGCTGCACGATATGAGGAACATATGCAAAATGTGATGAGGTTGTGAATATTGCGATAACTATATGGCTTGCAATAAATAAACAGATATTGAAGTGTACACAGTTCAGTTCAGCCTTTCTATTGCTTTCAATTAAAACAAATTGCCTATTGAAGAAATGTAAACATGTTAAAACCAAGAAGCACCAATAAAAAAAAAAAAATAAGAATAGTTACAAAGAATGAAGTGCAGTTTCCTACACACTCTAAGCTTCTTTCGGCGTCACACAATGTAATTAAAAATTGATAATATTGAGTAAAATATACAGTCAAATATAATACTACATTCAAAATAAGGTATGGCAGTCCTTTCGATGTGTTTATTGCACAAGTTGACATCACAATGACGATGAAATATCTAAATATTGTGCAGCCCTAATATATTTTACTGTTCAGCCTACACTTTCACACACAATACTTTCATGATGACAAATAAAGTTGTTGACACATAGCATGATTAGCCCATGCTAACTTGTGAGCTCTGTGGCAGAGTAGACTTGTTGTTGACATGTTTGTGTTGTCCCCTTGCAGAGCAGAAGCAGCAGCAGCAGCAGCAGGATGAGCCCATGCTGACCTGTGAACTCTGTGGCAGAGTAGACTTTGCCTACATCTTCAAGAGATCGAAGAGGTTCTGTTCCAATGTGTGTGCCAAACGGTACGTTCAAACACTGACATGTCGGTTGGAAAAGCAAGCTGTTTGGGGATACTGACCACGCAAGCTAGTAGTGTTGTTCAGAGAACATGTTTGCGTGTGGCCTTAAACTCTGTTGTTTGATATTTTATTTGCTTTGTATTCCTCATTCCTAGCTACAATGTGGGGTGTACAAAGAGAGTGGGTCTGTTTCCAAACCGTAAAACCACTTTGGAGAATCTGAAGAAACAGCGAGCCGCTAATGGAAGCCACCACAACTCAAATTTAGACGGCAAAAAGAAGGTACGTCTAGAAAAAACAACCAGCTATTCAAGTCTTGGAAATGATTTGATTTAGTAAAATATTATTGCACGCTTTTTTTGCTTTCGCGCTGGAATTTTAAAAATCACACCGCTGACTTTCTTGAATTCAATTCTGAAGTGAGTTTTAAGTTGAAAGTGCTGCTCTAATGATGAGCTGCACCTCCTTCTGCAGGCTTGCCTGAAGCAGCCCTCCGGCGGCTCCGTGTCATCAGGCCGCTCCGCCCACCCGGCTCAGGGTGGAGAGTCCAGCCAGTGTTCCGACATGTCCAGCTACGACAGCCCCCCCTCACCCCTGTCGGCAGCAAGCTCGGCCCCGGGGGTCAGAGGGCACGGCTTCCTGCCAGGCGATCCCGCTAGGTGGAACGTGGGGGATGTTTACGAGTTCATCTGTTCTCTGCCAGGCGAGTAGGATGAGCCCGTCACAGTACATGTTTAATTAAGTTCAATGAATCAAGCCCGTATTCAAGAAACTATTTATTTTTATAGATTATATATTGTTTTACTATTATGTTAACTGAGGACTATGTGTGTGGTTGTATAATGTGTAGGATGGGGGGGGGGGGGAGTCTGGTTCCAGCATTTTCAGAGAAGATGAAGGGTTTGCTTTGGACAACAATGAACATAAATGCATTGGAATAACCCTTAAAGCTCTAACAAAAGTTTGTTCAGGATTAAGAGATTGTTATATGAAAGAGGTGAAAATAACAATCCAGTTTGAGAACTGAACGTTATTGTGATTTTGCTTTAGCACGACAGCTGTTGCTGAATTCCACATGCTAATTACTGCCTTTTATATAGCAGGAGCAATGAGACGTTACATTACAGTCCCTACTAAGGGCATCTACAACCAATAAGGCGAGGCCTTACTCACCGGTGTCTCGTGTGTCATTGGTCCCCAGGTTGCCTGGAGATAGCAGAAGAGTTCCGTTCCCAGGAGATTGATGGTCAGGCTCTGCTGCTTCTGAAGGAGGACCACCTCATGGGCACCATGAACATCAAACTGGGACCAGCGCTCAAGATCTTTGCCCAAATCAGTGTTCTCAAAGACTCCTAGCCCCCACACTGGAGATAGCCGCTACACACACACACACACACACACACACACACACACACACACACAGATACATTACCCCTCTGGAGCAGCTCTGCCCTGACTAACACTGTGACACCATTGGTTTCCTCTGGATGGGGAGAGACTGATGCTGTTTCCTTTGCATACAGTGGTGAGGAAGGACGTTCTGATTCTCTTAGAATGAAAGAGAGAGAAGAGAAACGGGCGGAACAGAAAGGGAGAGAGGTTTCTTTTTTGGGGGTGAGTTCCTCAACGTGTTTTTAATTAAATTTTCTTTTTTTATGAAAAGTAATCCGGCCTAGCCCTGACTTAAAGGAGGCATGCTGTGATGGAACCTTTACCCCCTGTACCTCTCAGAGCTAGCAGGCTCTGATGGACCATTTGCCCCTTGTACCCCTCAGAGCTAGCAGGCTGTGATGGAGCCTTTACCACCTGTACCCCTCAGAGACTAGAGCCATCACCCCCTGAACCCCTCAGAACCTGGACCCTTCACCCCCTGTACCCCTCAGGGCCTGTACCCTTTACCCCCTGTACCCCCTCAGAGCCTGGACCCTTCACCCCCTGTACCCCTCAG
>JAVQIZ010214886.1:0-13847 GCA_036023535.2 Galaxias brevipinnis
AAACGTTTAATATACATATTATACAGGGAAATGTTCACCTGGTTCTTGTGAATCATATGGTGTCATTATCTAAGCTGTGGGATGTATAGTTTTGGTTTGATGTCCGTTTGTTTGAAGACAACGCATTGACATCCACTGTAAACGGTAAAATCTCCACTCTAGCTTAACTTGCTTGTTTCAAATTCACTGCGGTTTTCTAACTTGTGATTACGCTTCCAATTTGAACGTTTCATAGATATATCATGCAGGGAAATGTTCACCGGGTTCTTGTGAATCATATGGTGTCATTATATAAGCTGTGGGATTTATACTTTTCCTCGTAGAACCGTTTGAATGACACCAGGTCTTATGCTACTTGACAGACATTGCACAGGTTGCTGTGGTTACGTGGATAAACATTAGCGCGCTAGGGTTACAAGTGTAACCGCAGTACTGCAAGCAGACATCACAATTTCAACAGAAATTGTAGCCCTATCTAGTTCTTATTGTTTTAGGTTGACATGTAATAGCCTATAACGCCCGCCCCCCACCCCGTCCCAAAAAATAATATTTGGATTTTTTTTATTTTTCATATTGGCTCTGCACATGTTTACAGTAGCTTATATTAAATAAAAATTCAATAAAAGATCAGAGCTGAAGGCGCACAAAAAAAGTTCATTAGATTTTTTTTCCCACTGATAACATGTTTAACTGTGTGCTACTAAATATTTATATGTGCTACTGAAATCTTTAGCATGCTAGCACTGGTGCTACCACCTAAAAAAATAAGCGTACAGCCCTGAGACTAGTCTAAACTTCTGTTTAAACGTCAGGGAAATGTGTTGTTAGGAACCTTGTATGACTCCTAAAGAAAGACCTTTAATTTCGGCGGTTATTCAACGTTAACATCTCTTCTATGAACTAAATGAAATAAACTAAAGTAACATGTAAGACATTCAGAAACAAATTTTTACCCGGACAAGTGGCTTTTGTGCCTGGACAGGTGAAAAGAAAATATGCTCGTCCAAAGGACAAGTGCCTCAAAACGTTAATGTCAAGCCCTGTTCTTTACTGGCCTATTTTTTCAAAAACCTTGTTAGCCGACCGAAAACCAATTAAGATACAGCCATCAAGTTATTATGTATGTTTTGCTATTGCCTCACTGTTCAGCTTGCTCTCGCTTTCCTTCATTCACATGAATTAGTGTTGAGGCCATGATACACGGGCAACATTTTTGGACAATAATGCCAACAACTCAAGTTGCCCTGATACTGGTGGCAATGGAGTGGCAACGGGCAATAAGCAACCTAACTGAAAAAGAGTGTTTGGTAACCAATGGGGGCAAAATTGCATATTGATTCCTCTGGAACCTTACATGGACCTATTAGAACACAAGAACGCAAAAAAAAAATAAGCCAAGACGGAGCCCATGGTAACTATGCTAACAGACAAAGGTTTGTAGTAACTTAATCATTAACATCCCTAATTAAAATTATATATTTTTTTATTATATTTTCAAACTCTCGATTATGTTGTGTTGTTGCATCGATGCAGAATTGTCCGCATCGCGATGCATCTAAGAATCGAGAAATTTCCACACCTCTAGTAAACAGAATGCTAAGACTTCATACATTTCTTTAACCCATGTGTAAATATCACAAAAAAAACTATATTGCAATATTTGGAAGCAAAAATGTGCAGAAGGTATTTTCGGTATATGGCCCAGCCCTACAGAGCCGAGACATTTTTTTTGGGTGATTAAGAGCGAAAGTGCTTGTAAATCCCTCTATATGTTTTTAATTCAGCTGAGCTAATGTGTACAGAACACAACTATTCAAACAAAGAGAATGAGAGGATCGCAACCCACCAGTTTGCACCAGGCAACCTTTGACGTAAGGAGTGAGTTACTGTATGATTTGAGTGTGAAGAGATTTAGGATGTAGAAAATAAAGTGACAGGCAAAGAATATCATGGGGAAAACCTGTCGAGACTAAGATTAAAAGTAGAAAAGAGAAAAATTAAAGTATCTTTCATTTGAGAGAAAGGGATAGTTCAGTCAATACCTTTCAGGCATGTGGCTTGTCTCACCTTGTCAGGCTGTTGGGGGTCAGAGTCTGTTTCCATCCTTTCTGCCTCTGCAGTCTCTGCAATGGCACACACAAATTGCAACACACTAGTTTAAAAACAATACAGTTGTTTTTAGAGTACAGCATTTTCTTCTCCAGCAGAGTGACAAACGGCAAAAATCACGTTACTGGAGCAGAAGAAAAAAGGTTGATATAAATAGCCAATGTTACGTTAGATCAGGGGTGTCAAACTCATTTTAGTTAAGGGGCCTGATACTGCCCACGTTGATATCAAGTGGGCCAAACCAGTAAAATTATTGCATAATAACCCATACATAACGACACTTTATCCATGTTTAAATCATTAGTGAAGGTTTCTGGATGATACACCCTATTTTAAGGTCTTTCTACATCGATCCATCCATCCATCCATCCATTTTCTGCCGCTTATCTGGGGCCGGGTCGCGGTGGCAGCAGGCTCAGCAGGGTATTCCAGCCGTCCCTATCCCCAGCAACGCTTTCCAGATCCTCCTGGAGGATCCCGAGGCGTTCCCAGGCCAGACGAGATATATCATCTCGCCAGCGTGTTCTGGGTCTACCCCGCGGTCTCCTACCAGTAGGGCGTGCCCGGAAAACCTCCAACGGGAGGCGCCACCTCATCTGGCTCCTTTCGACGCGAAGGAGCAGCGGCTCTACTCCGAGCTTCCTCCGGATGACCGAGCTCTTTACCCTATCGATAAGGCTGAGCCCAGCCACCCTACGGAGGAAACACATTTCAGCCGCCTGTACTCGCGATCTTATTCTTTCGGTCACTACCCAAAGTTCATGACCGTAGGTGAGGGTTGGAACGTAGACCGACTGGTAAATCGAGAGTTTCGCCTTTCGGCTCAGCTCCTTCTTCACCATGACGGTCCGGTACAACGCCCGCATTACTGCTGATGCTGCACCAATCCGCCTGTCAATCTCACGCTCCATTTTTCCCTCACTCGTGAACAAGATCCTGAGATACTTGAACTCCCTCGCTTGGGGCAGCAACTCATCTGAGAACTCATTCCTCGTAAAAACGCAATATGATATTGTATCAATTGTAGCAAATCAGCTACCTAAATTAATTAATCATTGTATAGGTAATACTAGATAGGGCTACAATTGTTGTTGAAATTGTGACGTGTGCTTGCAGTACTGCGGTTACACTTGTAACCCTGGCGTGTTAATGTTTATCCACGTAACCACGGCAACCTGGTCAATGTCTGGGTGTGTTCGCCTTCAATTGTGTTTAAATTAAAAACTATACATCTCAAAGCTTAGATAATGACACCGTATGAACCGGAAGAACCAGGCAAACAATTCCATGTATACTATGTCTATGACACCTTAAAACTGGAAGCGCGATCAGAAGTTAGACAAAGGCACTGAATTTGCAATAAGCAACGTTTAGCTAGAGTGGAAATTTGAGCGTTTACAGTGGATGTCAATGAAGAGCGCGGTCTTCAAACAAGCGTCCATAAAGTGAAAACTATAAATCCCACAGTTTAGATGATAACACCATAGGAAGTGTAAGAATCAGGGGAACATTTACATGTAAAATATGTGTATGTTGACTTAAAAACGTAAGAGTGTTGGCAGTTTAGAAAAGTAGGTCAATATTTTCAAAGCACCAACTGCCACACTCTAGTTCTGAACATTCCAACAATTCAATCCTATGGGACATATGTTGGCACTAAAAGTTTAATATTTAAAAAACTGTGCTACAGAACCTTCCCAAAAGTAATAGCAACTTAATTGGGATCAATACGCACATTTTGATACCTTTCATGTCTTCGTTGTGCAAAACCTGTGGGAGGAGTAGGGTGGCTATTTTTTGCTATAATAATAATAATAATAATATATATGT
The DNA here is from genome assembly GCA_036023535.2 of Galaxias brevipinnis. Classification (NCBI taxonomy): domain Eukaryota; kingdom Metazoa; phylum Chordata; class Actinopteri; order Galaxiiformes; family Galaxiidae; genus Galaxias; species Galaxias brevipinnis. Next base: position 3,940 of record JAVQIZ010214886.1, read on the forward strand.
GAGATTATAGTAGTGTGGCTTGCCTAAAGTAAGCACACTAATAACATGTGTGAGATTATAGTAGTGTGGCTTGCCTAAAGCAAGCACACTAATAATATATATGTGAGATTATAGTAGTGTGTTTTGCCTAAAGCAAGCACACTAATAATGCATCCATGTTGCAATCAAAAGTATTTATTTAACAACAGTCAGTGGAAGCACTTACAATGATATCTAAAAATGTCTGACGACGTGTCTTGTCAGGTCACTCAAGTGAATGTGTGTTATCATGCAGAACATAATATGAGTATTGCTCACATTGCTACTCTAAACAAATATATGTGAAATCTCTCATGTGTTATAATTACATTATTTATGCTGCTAATATAAAAAGAACAAAACATAACAAATTGGTCAAATTGGTCAAGTTAAAATTTTTTCAAAAAAGTGATTCCAGATACTTATTACAGTTATACTTACAAGTTATTGTTTGCATGTTTATACAGGACTTTACTCTGATCCTCCAAATAATATAATTTATCAATTATAAATCATATTCTTTAAAGGACTATCAATTATATATAGTTTTTTCATCCAATACACTGTTTTTAGAATGCAGTACAGTACAATTGTATCATACTGTCATTTATACAAAAACTAATCCATAACTAATATTCCATTAACACATTTGGAATTATACACCCATGGTTCTTGCACTAAGAGGCAGTGGACTGTTTTAATGTACATTCTAAGGTAATGTAAAAATAGCATGAGCAGTTACTCAAAAATATCTTAAATTAATATAAAATAAATACATCATTATAAATGATTGACTTGATGATAAATCTTTACTCCAGTCAACCAATTAGGAGACCTTTGTCCATTTTGTCTTAGCTTTATTTTGCATAGAAACATTTCCGCAGCCTCATTGCACCTGTAGTTCAACAAAATCATCTTCCCTATGGGAAGACGTTCCCCCATTAATCAAGTTATTCTTCCCTAAATTCTAAGGTTTTTAAAAGTTTTGTGGACAAATTAGTCCATCAGTCTTAAATAGATATAGAAATATAGCTGTGCTCCAGGGGAGCCCGGAAATCATGTGCAAAGACCAGAAATTACTTTGCTGACCGAACAGTCAACATAAACGTTTTGTTGTTAATGTTATGCTTGTTCATTCCTTATTTGTCATATTTGTTTCTACCTAAGACCGGCAGACAGCTAGACGCATGGCCAAACCAGAGATTATAAAATAGACATCCAGACAGAAATATTAACGAACAAGAAAAAGGTAAACAAATAATTAGCCAGAGAAAGACTAATTGACAAAGAATCTTAACTAACCAGCAGATACAGTATATAGGCAAAATTAAAAGATGGAAAATAGTACACAACAGACATTTTCAACTAGCTTGCACACTAATGAAGCAAGCACATCCCTGAAAATAATAAACGTGTTTTTTCTCTGTCCATAGACCAGAGGAATATGAAAAAAGCATGGCCATCCTCTCTTTTTTCCCATTAATTTGATTGGCAGACCACATAGAGCGTATGGAAGGGAGGGTTTGTGGTTGCTGTGGCAACGACCTGCTCTTTCTAAAAGGCTACATTCCTCGCATCTAATGTGTCTCGGTCGCGATCGATAAAAACACAGCCTGCAGGGAATGGAGAACCAAGACAGAGGTTTTTTGCCAGGGCGATGACTACCAGGGACCGAGAAAGTGAGGAATATGTGCAAGGAGAACAAAGAAACAAGAAAACATGATGCGTAGAGTGCAGCTGCTCTAAGTCTGTCACAGGGGTGAGATACGGTGTGTGTGTGTGTGTGTGTGTGTGTGAGAGAGTGAGAGAGAGAGAGAAAGGGTGCTAAGGCTCTCACTATTTAGCAAATGTGTCATGTTCCTTCGTAATAGTGTTTTTTTTTTACTGTTATTTGCTTGTCAGCTGTCATTTAGGTTTGCTTTCTCTCAATTTCAACGCACTGCATTCAGTTTAAAATGATTACAGACGGATAGGATATTATAGCAGCAAAGGCATTTACATACTGTATGTACATGGCTACTATACAGACACATTTTTGTGATAACCCTCAAGCTCCACAACCTGTTGTTCGGGCAGAGTGGAGTTTTCTTTTTTAGGTTCTTCCTGCTTTGTATAGGTCTAGGGTGTGGCTCCGCAACATTTGGCCTTCTTTTCATATACTCACAAACACACAGAAAGATAAACACGCATCGTTGCATTTTCAACCAGTGTTCAGCCTACTTTGGAACGATATTACCAGGGGTTAGTCCTAGCCCTGGGCCTGAAACATCTTTCCACTGGTAAAATTTCACCAGTCACCCGTTACCCTTTTTCTAACACAGCATTGACCAACTACTGGCCCTGAATTTATAGAATTTTATAGGATTTTTTATATAATAAAAAAAACTGGTTTTGAAGAAACAGTGTATTAAGGAGATCAGTATTGTTTGATTAGGATAATAGAGGGTGTGAAATAATGATGCAGAGAGAATTCAGATTTAAAAGATATTTTATAGGGTGTAAAAGCAGCAGCATACGAGAACAGCGTTTGCAGAGAATATTATATATTGTACCCCTCATTTGTGATTTGTTTTGCAGGGCTTGACTGTAATGATGGTCTGCATGGATAAGAAGCTGTGCCGTGACGGTGGGTATTGTGGGTAAAAAGTCATGTGGAACCCTGCTCTGTACCACTGCATGCTGTTTCTGGCTTTGCTGGTCCTTTTGGCCAGCACTGCTCGATGTTGTCCTGCCCGATGCGACTGCTCTGCCCAGAGCAAGTCTGTCAGCTGTCACCGCAAGCGCCTTTCCACCATCCCTGAAGGCATCCCTATTGAGACGCGCTCACTTGACCTGAGCAAGAACAAACTGCGGACCATTACCCCCGATAACTTCTCCTCCTTCCTCCAGTTGGAGGATCTGGACCTTAGCGACAACCTGATCAGCGTTGTGGAGCCTGGCTCTTTTCACAACCAACTCGCCCTGCGCTCTCTCACCTTCCGCAGCAACATTCTCCAGCTGGTCCCCGCTGGGGTGCTCTCAGGCTTGACCAACCTAACCCATCTTGACCTCAGCCACAACCGCCTGGTTGTCCTTCTGGATCATGGCTTCCAGGACTTGCGGAAGCTTACATCCCTTGAGGTGGGTGACAATGAGCTGGTCTTTATCTCCCAAAGAGCATTCATGGGCTTGCTGGGGCTACGCAGTCTGACTCTGGAGCGTTCCAACTTGACCGTAGTGCCCACTGATGCCCTGGGACACCTGCACAGCCTGGTGGAACTCCGAATGCACTATTTGAGTATCAGTGTCCTCAAACCCTACTCTTTCAAGCGGCTGCCACAACTACGCCACTTGGAGATGGATCACTGGCCCTGGCTGGATGCCATGCCAGCTCTCTCACTTCATGGCCTCAACCTCACCACATTGTTCATCACCCATACCAACCTGTCAGTCTTCCCCGGTTCTGCATTGCGAAACATGCCTTACCTCACACACCTGAACTTGTCCTACAGTCGGATCCAGCACATTCAGCAGGGGGAGTTAGCCCAGCTCCCTCGCCTACTACAGTTGCATCTGCGTGGTGCACGACTTGCTTCAATTGAGCCCATGGCCTTACTGGGCCTCTCTAGTCTGCAGCTACTGGATGTGTCGCAAAATCACTTAGACTCTTTGGAAAGAAGTGTATTTGCCTCTCCAAACAGTCTCAAGATGCTGTATCTGGGTGGGAATCCCTTAGTTTGTGACTGCAGACTATTGTGGCTTCTAAACGAACGCAAGCCACCCGCCCTGAAGCTCCTAGACATCCAGCCTGAATGCAGCATCCCTGAGCGACTCCGAGGAAAACCACTCCGTGATCTAAAGGAGCCACTGGTGTCACGGTACGTAACCTGCACTAAACCACGAATTGGCCCCAACACTACCCAGCTGCTACTAGCTGATGAGGGGCAGCCTGCCCGTTTGAGCTGCTTGGCAGAGGGTGCACCTCAACCCTCGGTAGTTTGGCTTACGCCCCTAAGACGCTATGTGACAGCAAAAAGTAGTGGAAGGGTTGAGATCCAAGCAGATGGCAGTCTGGATATCAAGGCCACAGAGCTACATGACAGTGGGGTGTACTTGTGCATTGCTAGTAATCCAGCAGGTAATGCTAGCTTGTCTGCATCTTTGGCAGTGAAAAGCTTGGGTATAAGTGACAGATCTCTCTACAGCAACAGGAGCTCCAATCATCTGACACACTCAAACAGCACATGGGGAAATGGGACAATACTTTACAATATGCCTGTCCCCATTGGCCTAAAGGCCATCATCATATCTACAGCAATGGGCTGCCTTTCCTTCCTCGGTGTGGTTGTGTTCTGCTTCCTGCTTCTCTTCGCTTGGAGTCGAGGTAAAGGCCGTCACAAGAACAACTTTGACATCGAGTATGTCCCTCGTAAATCCAACGGGGCAGCAGCTGACGTCACTGAGACAAGTGGACCCCGACGGGTCAACATGAAAATGATTTGACACTACATTATGGACCAGTCTATAAAAAAACAACATACATGAAAAACACATATCAATCGAAAGATTTTTTTTTATTATTACACAGTGAATGTCAAAAATAAGTGGTGTACTAATATACTGTTTATATGAAGGTGATCTAGTGACAAAGTGGACATGTTAATATAAAAGTGATATATGAAACTGTGGATGTGTTCAAATAAAATGATGTTATCATACACTGGATAATACAACAACCAACATATCAATATGGGACTGATACAGTCCTACATCAGGCAATGTTTCAGCTCTGGTGTGATGAGTAATGATTTTGTAGACTTGCCATGACATTTTTTCGGGGAACGCGGAGAGTGTTTAGGATGGGAGTGGGGTGATCATTGCTGCTACATGTCAGGACTATATTGTGTCTAGTACCCATTTGAGCTGCAGTATAAAAGGTGTGTGTGTGTGCGTATGTGTGTGTGTGAGTGTGTGTTTGTTAGTGCCTGTATGCCTTTATTGTAACAGGGCAATCTAAATGATAATCGGGTCCAATGCTCTTTTACAGGCCTTTGTATTTGTTAAGTCAATGTACAACAGCATTCTTACTGTTAAGTAATACAGTATAATCTATGTTTGTAAGCAAAACTCTTGTATGACTATTTAAGATATCCAACACCTATATATCCATGTGTCCCCTTTAAATAACCCATAATGAGTAAGAAGGAAGTTGTACCAAAGTCATGGAGAATTTGAACATTCATTAACTATTTCAAGCGAGGTTTTAACTAAAGGCACTAATAAAACAAACATCATTCTTTGTTGAGATGAAACAATGATGGACAAAACCTTGTTGTACAGTAACTACCTTTTCATGACTTGAATCATGAGCAGATCTTTCTAGCAAAATCCCCTCTTCTAGCAGAATAATTGGCAGACGCAAAGACAAAAGATTTACAGTTCCATGTGAAATAAAATCTAAGCTTCACTGAATGATGGGTTCAATTCCCCACTTCTATATTTTAATTTTTTTGTGCATAGCCACAAGCTGGCATCTCCAAATGCTTCACCGGGGCTATGAGATTCTGGGTATATAATAGATGCAATTTGGAAGTTGTGGTGAATTATTGTGTTTTTGTTGAAAACATTTTAATGTTTTATGAAAAAAGCCAAGAACATTTTAGGTAGTTGATTGTAATGCAGGGACATTGGTGTCATCATGTGTGATTGAGTTGTGATCCAATGTTAAAGGTTGTGTTGATGTTTTCATAATACAAATTTATGGATATATTTTCAAAAGGAAATAAATCTAAATCGTACACCTATATTGTTCTTTGCAAAAAAATCTTAAAATAAAATGTGTGAAAATTGGAGAAAGAAACCACATTGTCCATACGGTATGTAACATAAACAGGATGAAAATATGTATTTGTCTGCAGAAACCATTCTAACCAGATGTTTCCCTCCTCTGATTTCTGAAACATTCCCCTATTCAGTGACGGGCATGGTGGTGCAGTGGTTAGCACTGTCGCCTCACAGCAAGGAAGCTCCGGGTTCGAAACTGCCCGCGGGGCTGGGGTATTTCTGTGCGGAGTGCTCCGTGTGCTCCGGCTTCCTCCCACAGTCCAAAAACATGCAGGGTAATTGGTGACTCTAAATTGTTCGTAGGTGTGAATATGAATATGAGTGTGAGTGGTTGTCTGTCCCTGTGTGTCAGCCCTGTGATTTACTGGTGACCTGTCCAGGGTGTACCACGCCTCTCGCTCCATGTCAGCTGGGATAGGCTCCAGCCCCCTGTGACCCTGCAAAGGATAAGTGGTATATTTTATCTATACATAGATAAAAAAGTGACAAAATACACATTAGAAAAGCTCCAAAGCTGTGTTATTTACATGTATCTTCTGTATTTCACAAGTGTATACATTTAAATGTTAAAGTGAGACGTTATTGAAACAGATTCGCGGTTGGACCTATATTGTGAGGCGGCACCATAGTTTTAGCTTGTGCTGGATCAGCAGCCTTGAAACAATGTTCAGACCGGGTATCTGTTCACTTTTGACGGAGCCATGGTAGAATCCAAAAAATCAAGGCGGCAACCAGATATCAACCAAGTCAATAAAAGGCTTTTAAAGAAGCTATGGAAAAAATCGTAAGAAACAAAAAAAGGTAGGCATTGAAACTTGCAGAACAGTTTAAAGAACAATGAGGAGAGTCAAGAGCCTTATTCCCAAAGAGAAAAATTCCGGTGACATTAACAAGTTCAGACAAATTTGATTGCGTAATGTTAAGGGGAAAATCTTTAGCCATCGATCTATAAAAAAAACTATGCCGCAAGACTCACGGATTCAATGTAAAGGCGTTGAAGCCAAAAACTGCTTTCACAGACTTCTTTGAAAAGTGACAACTTCAGGAACCAAGTCGATTGCATGCATGCGATGAGCATACCAGCGACCAGCACGGCCAGGATAATGACGTCTTAACTGTAGTCCTCATACATTTCTCATGCCAATGTATAGACCGATGACTGAAACACTTTAAAGCTCCTTTTATGTAATGTTACATTTTCCAACCGATTTAGCATGCAGCTCTGAACATGAAGCACAGTTGCTTACAATTAGTTTGACAGAAATCCACAAATTTTAGGACAAATAAAGGTCTTACAAAAAGCATGGCATTTTATGTCATCCCATTATAAATGTGCTTCATAGACACCTTTTCAATTGACATGAGTGGAATAGTAAATCTCAGAAAATTATATGAATAACTAATTTGATCACACAAGACAACACCAGAAATATCTTTTTGTGAACTGAATATCATTATATTGATAAAAAAATAAAATCCAGTTGTAACAGACAATTATGAAATTGAGGGTGAACACCATGTGTTCACCATGCATTACACCATGTGTCAGATTTGTGTGCAGTTTGTCTAGAGGGGGTTAGCAATGTTTCTTCAATCTGAAATGTAGTGCATCAAGGAAAACATCTTTCCTAGGGTTATGAAGTGGACTCCATCTGGAAGAAACAATCTTGGGTGACTGCTTTATGTTTTCGTGGTTTTGAGTCCTGATGAACACAGCCATGTTTTTGATTATGTTAAGCTTTGCTAGGTAATGTTGATAGATATAACGTCATAATGTTGTAGCCATGATGTTGATTAATTTATAATTACTTTGGTCATCATTTGGATGATGCCTATATAATGAAAATGGCTTTGCTTACTATATCACTACTCTAGACTATATGGTGTGTTATTTTAGCCTGCCTAGCTTAAAATTCATTTAATTTTAAATTCAATTTTCACACAGTTTTTTTTTCAGGGAAAGGTCATTGCTCCTCTCCAAACTGGCCCACTCTTGCAGTCTGTAGCAGTGTTGCCTATCAGGCCCACTTTGCGTGATCGGTTACATTGTGTCCAAAACGCATCATAAGGATATTATTTAGTTCTTAATTAAACAAGGTAAACAATGTGTCACTTTCTTTAGTTGCCTAGTTGATTGCATAAAGGAAGATTATTTCTAACATGGCAATACATTGATTTGCTAGCCCATAGGCCTACATGGTAGTAAAATTACCTGTTTAATTGTTTGTCATTGATTGTTATGTTGATGTATTTAATGTAAACCATCCCTTTCAATATTAGCAAAGGACTGTACAGTATAGGCCAACATAAATGCTTAACCTTTCTTGCCTATATTTTAAGGATCTCTTTGTTGTGTATCATCTTTTGGTGAAGTAGGCCATTGTAGCCCATTTGCTTTATATTTGTTTTGATATATTTGATATGATTTGTGCGCAACAGCACAGCGTCTAAAGCCTGGTTTAAGCCTGGTTTATACTTCTGCGAAGCAGCACGCAAACAGCTCTGCGTAGCTTCAAAAAGCAGGGGTTTCTGGGAAAGCGTAGCTCACGAGGCCCGCCGACAGCACTTTGGTCAACTCTGCTTGTTTTAAACGCTTTCTATAGATAAACTTGATTTGATATAAGAAAATATGAAAAGCAGTGAGCAACCTTCGGTCTCTTTGTTTATCTTTTCGCGGGACATGAACAGGAGTTTCTGTGTCTGTGCTTCTACTACGGTTTTCTGTACATTTGGATAACTGAATTCGACACTGCCACGTAGTGGGCCCGTTAAACTTACGTTGAAGTATGTAGGCAAACTACTGTGCGAACGTAAGCGCTAAATTAACGTTTATATTCGCTGACGCAATCACGCAAAAGTATAAACCAGGTTTAACTCAAAATATTCGGGGCTAACCCCAGTGAATGACACATAGCAACGCCTCTACACAACTCGTCCATTCAGTGGTCAAAGTTCTTCCTACAAATAGCAAGTAAAAAGGGCAAAAAATTTGGATGAAAAAGGGGATTTAAAAAAAAACTAACTTTACACATTATTTAATACTGCACTGTGGTAACAACAGCATCGCCATCTCCACCAGCCCCACTAACTAGTCATGTCTCTCCATCAGCCTGGTCATCACTCCCCCAGTCGGTCCATCTCTCACCAGCCTGGTCCTTGTTCTCCAGCCTGGTCAATCTCTCCCTAATATCCTTGCAATTGCTCCTATACAGAAACACATTTATTAACCAAGGAACAGCCTTGCTAAATAAAATAAAATAAAATCCAGGATCATATTTCATTTTACTGTAACCTACTTATATTGTATTTTTGTTTTATTTGTTCTTATTGTCCAGCATCTTGTAACCTTGTTTTTGAAAGGTGCTATTTAAATGAAGTGTACTATTATATCATCTAGTTGAGCTAGCTACGTACAATTCATTTATTTTAATCAGACATAGGCTACTAAAATGATCGAACTATATGTGGATAACTTTTACAATGAATCTAATAACGAAGATAAACATTGTATGCCAACGAACACCAATAACTGCAATTCATTTTAGGTAAATGTAAGCCAAATGACATCTGGTGAGTAGGGCTAAGTTAGCAAAGAGTTGCTTACGTTACCTAGTTACTTTAAAATTCTAACGTAACGAACTATTTTCTTATTATAAACAATAGTTTATAGTTTAAAAACTGGCTACACAAAATGTCACTATTGACTAAATTGATGTGAAGTTTGCAAATACATAAAAATTAAAATAAAGTCAGTAAATTAATCAACTTACCAGCAATCGTGCCTCGGAAACACTGAAAATGAATGGTGTTCAACGCTGGAAATATACACCGTTTTGAACTATTGGATGCCCCATGACACCGTTACTTCCATGGTAATCAAATAATGCGGAAGTCTATCATGGGAGTGTCACAACCATAGAGATAGAACACTAGAGGTGTCATGTGATGCAATAGACACAGAGCGCAACGCGTCATCAGAGGGAAGACCACGCCCCCCGTGGGGGAAAACAATCCGCGAAGTTGAATGGGAGTCAATGGGAAATTGGTGGACACCGCGTCTTTAAAGA
>JAVQIZ010214916.1:0-12107 GCA_036023535.2 Galaxias brevipinnis
ACACCCGGTCCATTTTTCTTGGCTATACACCCACCCGTAACCCCCCCCCCCCCCCCGCCCCTACACACACACACACACACACACACACACACATCTCTTTTTATGCAGTGTACTACAGCAACAGTTGTAGTCACGAATGTAGACAGCTTTGCATACAAAGTAGAAGATGATCTGCACCCTGAGACGATGTCTGTTGTCTCGGGATTCTCAGACATATTCTGATCTATAAATACTGTTCAAATGCTGCCTCCATGGGTTATGCACCGTGGAATGCGTATGATTTAGACACCAGTGATGAACTGAATAATCTGGAAAGTCAACGGTTTGCTGTCTAAAAGCCGTTGTTATCTAGCTTAACAGACAGGCACTATTAAAATCTTTGCCAGTTGAAAATATCTGACCATTGCCGCTTGTGGGAAGTTGTTTTGTGTTGAAGGCTTGTGACAAGCCCAGAGGCTTTGTTGGAATCAATAATCAAAGTGCCATTTAGAATCACTCAAGTCAGTTCCGCAACTCGTAACACAATCCACTCTTGTTTTCACTGAACATTTACAATTAGAGACAGAACATGGTTAAAACTGTAAAGTTTGTATCTGAAGACGACTTGCCTCCAAGTTTCCAAATATGCTTTTTAGTTCTGTACTGTAATCAATCACACATTAGATAATCTACCCAATTTAATAAATAATTAGGATGAATTTAAACTTTATTCCGTACTGGTTCTAAAATGCAGTTTCATGTTTTGATGAATGTATTGTTTGGTCCCCAATCAGTTGATGGTGCATATCATGCTAAGTTAGCCCTTCTGAACTGTAATAAACCGGACATTCTTTACCCCCACAACCCATGCCACCCTGACAGTTTGATTTATTCGGGGTTAACTCATTCATTATAAGGCTTTTAATTAGATTCTTGTTTTCACCACGGATAAAGGTCGTTTTCTTTGCCCAGCCCACAATCTCAAATTATTACTAAAATTACTTAGCAGTAAGACATCTTGGCCTGAGCAACCTACAAATAGTGGAGAGGAAAAACAGTTTTCACATTTGCATGAAAGGCTTGGGGATACCAAATCAGATTGTGATCTATGTGGCTTGGTTTGTCTGATTTCAGTCCAGAGGACTAAACCTGCCATGTCTTCATTCTATTGTTGCCTTGGATTTGTTCTAACAAACATCCCTTCCTCAACAGCATTGGAGACTTATGCATGGTTCTGTCCATTCCAGGAACTAACCAATTGACTATTTGAACAGATATAATTTATTACGTTTATAATCATTTTTAAGAGCTTTGATTACTCTACTATTAAACGCTGTCCCTCACTCAAACTACTAAAGTCAATGTATTTTTAGATTTTCTAAAATAGACCTGAGATTAAGAAATGGCTCCCCATTAAGTAAATTAATCATATTCTCACTCTTATTGAAAGAGGCTTCTTCTTATTAAAGAGTCAATTCATGGACATTTCCAATTGCCTTTTTAGTGTAATTTTTTAATTCAACCTACTCCTTTGTGACTACATATCTGCATGGTGAACCTAAATGAAGTGTGCAATTCGTGAATGCTGTACTTCTGAGTCAGATCAGGTGTCCACACAAACTACAGGTTCAGTGGGACATTCCTGGGTAAAACATGGTTAATTTAATTAACTTTTTACAGCAGCATGTGGCTTAGGCTCAAATAACAATAAATGTACAATCATACACAATCATGTCTTAGGGTATGTAATGAATCGATTTGGACACTTTATAATTTCAGACAAACACATCAAAAGATCAATCCTGCACTGCGGTCTCTAAGATTTTGGATTGTATTCGGCTACGTTTTTGTGTGAAACATTCGTTTTGTCTGTTTTATGATATGGGTAGGTTATATTTGAATTGTGAAACGTACCTTCTACTTCATCCTCAGGTAGGTTGATGGGGGTCCTGTTGGACAGGAGATCTGGAATAGTGCAAAGTCCCTTGTACATGAACCTGGTGGTTACAGCCCGAACTGGCATCTCTGCGAGGGAAAACCAACACCTGTGCGGCGATCTTCATATAGTTCTCCGGTGTCTTTCGATCGAAACTATGCTGTGTATTTTGGGTTTAAGAAAAGTTGAGTCTGCAAAGATGTTCTCTTAAAAGGCTCCCTAGACGGTGTCTTGCTTTTAATGCATAGCATACAATGAATGACCCACTCTGTCACGTTGGCAACTCACAATTCTTTTTTTTTTTTATCTCACCGGTATTGCATTAGGATTTCCGAAAGGGATATTAAATATACATTTATTTTATTAAAACTGTTTTACGGTGACCTGTAGTAGCATTTAAGTATCCAATCGCCTGTTTTATAGTAATGGCTTCTAAGCATACTACAACAGACATCCTGCACATCACACAGCTTTATAAGTTTATGCGATTCACCTGAAAATTAAATTGCCATTGACTATAGCCTATTTGTCTGTGCTTCAATTTATTGCGTTGAATTGTATTGCACTGCATTAATATAATGAAAGGTGCCCAACATTTGAATGAAGATATAATCCAAAATGCGTCTGAGTCCTACAGGTCGTGGTACCACGTTGAAAAATTCGGACAAGTCCCAGTCTTCTCTCTCACTTTTGATTCAGGTACCTGCATTTTCCGGACATCAAACGGAAACTAAAATAAACAAAAGTATCCTCTTCTGCACAGGCAAATTATTCTCTCCTGGTTGCTTTAAGTTATTATTCTTGTAGAAAAATGTAATTGGAAAGATCAGATTAAAGAATAGTAGTCTTGACTGAGTATTCCTGAGTGACTCTCCTCAGACTCAGAAATACGTTTACTGAATGATTCTTCCTCCCGCCGTCTTCTCGGCTCTCTGTCTTGCTGTGGTCCGCTCTTCTCCCCTCCTCCACTGCTGCAAAAACCCTCCCCTTCTTTTGAACCAATACATACTTTTTACCGGATTTGTACCCAAATACAATGTTGTATTGTATTAGCCTACACGTACACGGTTTTCTCTCTCCCCTTTTGTAATCAGGTCTGCTATCAAGCCTACTTGACTCAATTAGGCATTATATATTGATATCAATAATGGAAAGGAAACATTGTCTGATAGGTGTAAAAATATATCTAAACATTTCGAAGACTGTGCAACCCACTGCTGATCTTAACGAACAAGCAAGTGATACGCCAATACATGGACTAAAGTGTGCCTTCCAGTTTCAGCACCAAGGACAGTTCCCACATTCCAGCTAAACGATCAAGGGATCAGAATTCCTGCTACCCAAACGAGTGATGTGCACCATAATAGTTATGTGATGAAAAACACTGAATTCAACATATTTGGATGGGGACAGCTTCTAAAAAAAAAAGGTTTTTTAAAACGAACGGAATTTTCTCAGTTGTGGGCAGCCTACTTAATTTAATCATGTCAGAAAAAAAAAAACTTTGTATTCTAGCCCTTGCAGAATAGTGTGTTTACAAACAAGAACTAAGTCTTGAATAGAATATTGGAATGCCTCGTACATACTGTATTCCCTACACACCCAGTATATGCTGGTGTAACTGGTGCTTGATAGGACTGACAGGCCTATTGCTCCCTGGATGGATTAGGACTGTCTCTTACCGCTGCACCTGAGCCTTTCTCTGGGCTCTGGGCTCAGACAGCAGGCTTCTTGAAACCTGAATAACAGGCTCTCCTTACCAAGCGCCTCTACACTACAATGGAAATGTTATGGCTCATACCACGAGTCCAAACCCTGCTAGACACATCACACATATTTAAATGTATCATCCTCACAGTGTCTCTATGACACAGGGAAAGTAATGATCATTTGAAAGGAAAGTTTTAAACATTGCATAGCCCCAAAACTTGCCGTATTAGAATGTCGCATAACAGGATGACTTCTAGGACATTCAACTCACCATATCAATATTGCCTCAGACCGCTGTACTTATTTTTCACAGATCACTCGAAAACAAATAATAGCATGTTTTGACAATGGTACCTTATGTTTTTTAATGCTGTATGTGTGTGTGTGTGTGTGTGTGTGTGTGTGTGTGTGTATTTATTGATTCAATATGTGTTGAGTTTTTATATGTTTGAGTTACCATTTGAGTCACAGCTGTGTTGCTATAGGATCGAATGGCCTGAGAATCCGTCAAACAGTCCACATGTGGTCGTGCTGTGTGCGAGTGTACGCAACACTTGCTGTATATTTGTACACTGTACATGTGTGTTTCTGCATGGCACAGTTACTTCTGTGTCTGTGTGAGGTTGGTTATCACACAATAGACCAGAAGAGGTGTCTCTCTCCACAGGGTTCCCCTCTTTGTCCATTCATGAGTGTTGGTAGAAGGTCACACCAGCCCTTTGTAAAGCATCTGACGTCCACATTGCATTCAACCACAGGGCCACACAGACTTTTTCTTTTGTAGGTGGTGATCTGTAACGATTTCCATCCATTGGAGGGCACGCCAGGGTAACAGACTCTGTCAATAGTACACAGGTTGCCTTCATGTCTCTCTGAATGCTTTGGTTGTAGTGTGCATAAGGTTAACAGACCACCCTCTTGGCCTATTCGACACTCAAAAAATATCTGCAAGTGGGTTTGCTCTTTCAGACTACTGATGGAAACAGATTTTTTTTTGTCTGTGTGTGTGTGTGTGTGTGTGTGTGTGTGTGTGTGTGTGTGTGCGTGCGTGCATGTGTGCGCGTTGCGTGTGTGTGCGTGCATACGTGTGTGTGTGTGTGTGTGTGTGTGTGTGTGTGTGTGTGTGTGTGTATGGATGTGTGTGTGGATGTGTTGGTATAGAAAGGCATGCATGGTAGGGGTTTATCACAGAAACACTTTCTAAAAATGTCACACAACCAAAAGCTAGCCTGATTTGTAAGCACTGCAATACTTTATCTGTTGAACTGTTTGGAATGGAAAAGATGAGCTGGGCTGGGATTACGACCACATTATATTTGCCTTACCGGAACAAAAAGAGGAAGTATTCTTAGACCACAAGGGCCAGACCACTTTGTATATTCAGCTCAAGGTAAATTCTGTACTGCAGCTCAAGAAAAGTGCTCTTGGTAGAGCTTTTTATCATTGATCAAACACAATATCTTGCTGCTGTCCTTATTCCTCCCCATGTAGCCTACTGCTTTTTGCTGCAGCCCAAAGTTTTTCATCACCATATAGATTGGACTTTTTTTATACTTAATAAAACAAACCCAGAAAATAGAGTTGCTTCATTTGCTGTCCCCAAAATGAGCCAGGCCTCAAATAAGAGGAGACTTTTTCATTTAAGTCAAACTATTTCAGTTTGCGGTACCAGTTGTTGCTAAGAAACACAATCTAAATGCAGTCACGTTTCACTTTTTTTGTATTCATTGTAAAAGTTACTATTTTCTTTATTTGCTGGCAAACAAATACATGTGGATACTGTTTTGTAAAGTAAAATCTTTTAAGATTAAAATTACAAACCAAGAGTTTTACCTGTGTGCAAAATGCAATGAATGACGTCAACATTGTAACAGTTTACTTTCGCTTAATTTCTGAAGCATGTTATTGGTTCTGTAATAAACTGAAGGTGCCTAAATCATTCTAACCATGATGCCTCCTCTGATAGCTCATGTGAGATTGAAATGGAAAGAGTCCATCATTCCCAGATACCAAAAGTGTGTCCATTGCATTTCTTTGTATGTAACCTAAGTATTACACAATGTTGTAGAAACGTTATTGCATCATCTATGGAATTCAGACAAAGTATTATTTAAGACATAACCAAACATAATAAAAGTGGTTCTTAAGTTTTGGCAGATCTTTTTGGTCTAAACCCTTGTTGAGAAGTGTCCATGAGAATGAACATGGAATTGATCATCCTATTTCACTCTTTTTTTTTTTTTTTAAGTAAAAATAAAAATTATAAGGTTGTATTTCTATGCAGCAATAATCTTGCAATGACGGTCAGAGGAGGAACTAGTTTATATTCTCCTGATGATGATTTGTTTGTGTTAAACAAATGCTACACAGATGTATGATATAATTAAAGTGTTAAATTGACTTTCCATAAAGATGCATAATGAGACGCTATAAATTCCATTCCGATTGTCTGACAGGGGAAGGCTAATTCATTGTTGTTGTCCTTGGAAATATAACAAACATAATCACTTCAAGTTTACAACCCAAAGTGCAATGCCTTTCTGTAGCAGAACAGAGTAACTTCAGTTTGTTGTATCCTTAGAGATCCATAAGAAAGTACCAAAACTTTCACATTATTTTGCTACACAAAATAACCTTTGGGGTTGGTATTGATCAAATAGCCGAATTGATTGATGACAAAGGGGTTGTTAGAGACTGACCTCAGGCTGTGTCTCTGCATCAGAGATAACAAAGGACAGAGAACTTTTCAGCGTTTAATACCCCAACATACAAAGACTAAGGAAAACATGACACAACTCTGCATTTCAAATCAATCTAACTGATAAAAAGGTTGACTGTTAATGAATTATGTCTTTGGTGCCAAACCTTTTATGTGTTGTTAAAATGTCTAATTGACATTAGTCCTGAATTCATGAGTGTATGTGTCACATGCACACACCATGCAATATTAGAGGGCACCTGAAGCATGTACAATGTGTCAAGCTGAAGGAGACAACCAACATGTCAATCTAACCCCAGCCAGCCAGTGAGGCAAGTTTATGAACTTCTTGTTCATTCAAAAATTATAGTTCAGCAATCACAAAATTTGTGGTCAACAAACTGCATGCCTTCTGGTGGGGGAAAAAAGTAAGTAACTCACCCACCCCCTTCCTGGAGTAGCTGATGTGGGTTGATGCTAATTCACAAGGGGGTACATTTTTAACTCCATCCACAGAATGGTAGAGAATAGTGCTGAGCAAACCCCTAAATATTTTAAATGTATTCAAAACACCCTCAGCCATATAGCAATGTAATAGTTATCTATTCCCAAACATATTTTTTGATGTTTTGTTGCTATACCTGAAAAGTTTTCTTGTCGGAGATGCAATTTGTATTTTGACAGACGGTATATGCTTGCACTAAATAAACCAGGTACAGGAAAGTACATTCATGATGTCTCTCAGACCTTTCCTGATGAGAGTTGGTTCCAGTCAGTAGAAAATGTTCTTAGCAAAGAACATCTGGCAGCATATGCAAAAGAGCCGTGACACCATCAGAAAACAGCTTATGTAAGAGTAGGCCCCCAGGTTTCTCTGGAGTGCTTCCTGATTGCTTCCTAGTGGAGAAGCTCTGTCAAGTTCCCACATTTCTTTCTTGGCTTCTTCTTATCAGTAAACAGTTGACAAGAAATGTGCCAAAGTGAGCAGGAGTGGCAGAGGGATGAGCCTAGGATCAGCAGCGGAATATACCACAGCACTGGGAGCTGCCATTCTTCATCAGGTTTGTTAAACTAGGTAACAGAAAAACCTGGGAACACAGAATCCATGTTGCATACATATATACAGGGTTACATACAGATATATACAGGGTTACATACAGACATATATACAGGATTGCATACAGACATATATATATATAGGACTACATACAGACATACATACAGACATATATACAGGTTTACTTACAGACATACATACATACATATATACAGGATTACATACAGACATATATACAGGATTACATACAGACAGGGGAGTTTTGAAGACATGGCTGTCTGTTTGTTTTTGGACCAACTGATATTCCGCATGAGCTACTTGTATTCTGATTCTCACAAACCCAATTGAACAGCTCTTATCTGTGGTGATACAGATGCCATGAGTTAGTGCTTTCACCGGTCAAGACAGTGTTGCTGCTGGTTTGGACAGGATGGACAATCATGTACGCTGCTATGATTCACGCTGCAATAAAGACAATAGACCACACAACAACAACAACAACAGTCTGCTTCAGGATGTCAAACATCGTGGGTGCAACACAAAGTTCCAGTTCTATGCATGAGAACGTAATGTATCATGACAAAATAGGACCTCATTCTGCTGTGAGTTACGATGGTTCCAGGACAATCCTGGTGTGTAGACAGTAAGACACATTGACACCATATTTTACATTTACGACTGAGAACAAACTTCAACAACAACTATGACAAACTGGCAATGTTATGCTTTTTCCAATAAAACAGCCCAGTGTATATCGTTGAGTGTGCTTCGTAGAAAGTAAAACAATGTTGTCAGTCGGTTGAGGTCCCTTGTTGAGGGGTGGGTAGGATTCAAATAAAAAAGAAATCTCAAACTGTTCCCTCGGTTGTTTACACCTTCCCAGTACAAGAATACTCCTACCCGAAACCTGCATTCATGTTTTCTATCTTTTCCATGTGTTGTGCTATGTATTGAGGTCATCCATAATTTTTGAAAGCGATCTGTTTAGTATGAATCTGAGTGTCGGTTTCCTCCATGTGACTACTACACCTCACTATAGTAAAATGCCACATGATGGATGTTATCAGGAAAACAGTTTGCTGTAACAATTATTCGTTATGTATTTTCTTCTTCAAAATTCAAACAACACACGGTTGCTCAGTTGATAAAATGTCCAGCGTCTTAGAATGTCTTCACATTGTCAAACAAATAAAAGGGACCTGACTATTGCAGAAGTCTTGTGAGACCTTGTTTTATTGGAACCCCCTGGCACTTGGGGTTATTAGTAGTCCGACAGACCTGCAGAACTCTGCCTGATGGAATTAAGCAGTATTAGCTGTCTTTGTAACGCAATCAGAGACTGAACCAAATGTTTAATAATAAAAAAGAAAATCTCTGGCCATACAGTTCTGACTGCTCATGGCACTAATGCACCTGATGTGAATCCTGTTACCCATAACCCATCTGTCCAAATGGCACGTACAGCTGGAAAGAGTCCTCGTTCCCTCGGCTCCTTGATCAATCTCTTAAATCATGCGCACATAATAAAAACGTGTTACACATATCTCATTTATAATCTGGGTATGGTGTTTTACGTAAAGGCTGGTGGATAGGCGATGATTACACACAGCTGGAGTTCAGAGTCGAGGCCGATACCTTGCTGACAAATCCTATTCTGATTGTTCAGAAACTGGGATCAGTAAGAAAAGCTTCTTAATTGTGACTCAATTACATTTAATTTGTTCAATTAACCATACTTTAATCTAAAAATGGAATTTATTTTGTATTTTTCTATTTTGTATTGAGAGGTGCTTACCAGGCCTTACTCATTGTAAATAGTATAGCCAATAGAGTTTGAATGATACACTACTTGGTTTGGTATCACTGCGTCTGATCAGAGTCTTATCTTCTCCTCTCTATGCACCAACTTGGGGAGAGTAGGGAGATAGATAGTGAGCACCACGGAAACGCCGGGGAGACAAGGTCATTCAGATAGGAGCACTCTACATGGGCGTCGGGAGACAGGCCAGGTTAAACAACGGTTAAGGTTTTTCACGTGACAGTGGTGGCACACAGACGGCAGTCAACGCAATCTATGTAGCCCCTTTAGGGAAGCTGCCAAACGCATTGGGGAAGCAATCTGTACATATTAGAACCAACTTACCTTTTTTTATTATTGAAATCAAAAAGGATTTTTGAATCTCATATGAAAAGCATGTGCAATGATGAATTCTGTGAAATTGAGTCAATATTTACCGGAGGGATTTCATACTACATTACTTCAATGGAAAAGTTGTATTAATAGCACAAGGTTAATAAACTCCTCATTCTGAAAACACATGCTTTTACATATCCTATTGAAACACCTTGTTGGGACTTGTGTGTGTGTGTGTGTGTGTGTGTGTGTGTGTGTGTGTGTGTGTGTGTGTGTGTGTGCAAGCACATGGGAAAAAATCTAAACCTGCCAGCACTGTTTGGTTCACAGTTGAATTAAAATAGCTGTGCATCAGTAGATTAAATTGAAAGGGACATTTTTGTTTTCTTGTTTTGAAGGGCACACAGTCACTCTGTATCTAATTAGGTTACCTTCTGGAGCTTTCCACTGTGAGAAACAAAACAGCATAGATACATAAATTACACAGTTCTTTTGTGCTATGCCGCTGGCACTTGACAGCAGTGCAAAGCTATCAGAAAGGTCTTAAACACAGCAACCAAGGGTTCAATCTTTTGAAAACTTTGACCTTTCCTGATACAAAACCTTAATGTTTGAATGTCAGCAGAACAGCTGTATGTTCTACGTGGACCAAATAGTAAATTGTATTGACCGTTTGGCTTTTTCAAATATTGTTTAAAATATCACTAGAATTAGACAATTTTCCTAACCTTTTATCACAATGTACAAATATTTAATAAATTCCTCTTTCACATTAGACAAGCTAGTCTGATTGCTACTGCACAATACTGTTTGAATGTTTTTGCTGCAATCAGACCTCTGGGTTGGGTTTTGTTTGGAAGTCATGGTGTCTTTTCAAGGTCAAACAACACAAACATGTCGACGATAAAATCTGTGGCCTGAAATAGTTTTCCTCAAAATTTATCTTTATTTGTTCAAGGCGTGGTTGTTTCATGCCTGAGCCCTCAATCATAAATGTAAAATACTACTTCCTGGCAGAAGAACAACAAGGAAGGTCATGCAGTGTTTTGCATGCTCTGTATGAAATGTCCACTGTTGATGAGCTGGTTGGCTAATCTGCCATGGCAAGGAGGGAGCTTGAGATGGAGGTGGCTGACAAAGACAGATCGCTATCTGAAGAACAGAAGTGATGACTGAGGGTATGTAAGCACAAAGCACCGCACATTCGTCACCCCACACTATGTTTTCAAACAAAGAAAGAAAACTGTCAGTTCGCGAGGACCTCGACTGCCTGATCATTATCTGGAAACAGAAATGTCACAGGCAGGGAATAGTCTTGAGAAAACACATCATAGAACCTTCCATATGTTGTGCTAGGTAGTGCAATCACGATTTCTGAAGAACAAGATGAATGCTTTACTTCCATAATGCTCATGAGACAACCAAGACCGACACTTTCAACAAAAAACAACAACCGTTTGATTTAACTCTATTCTGAAATAATATAAATATATTCTAGGTCGATTAAGTCAATGGAACGACAAGCCGTTTACACTGCTTTACTCTGCCTCTGGTGAACATGCCAAACCCAGCCATTCAAAAAACACAGAGGCAATCAGAAAGGCCCCCCAAAGGCAATCATAAAGTGTTGCATTATTTTTGTGATATGATGGGAGCTGTCATAGTGGGAACCCTCTCTATCACTGTGTCTGCTAATAGGGCAGCTTCATCTTTGACACTCCACAGAGATGGAGTGATGAGCAGTCGGGACAGAGACCAACATTCCATTTGGAGAGAGAAGACGGAGGAATGGGATGGAAGAGAAAATACTTGGTTTCATGGATTCATTACAGTTTTTCACAATTGCTAAAACACTGAATCCCATTCTCTAAACCACATCATCAGTGGCCTAAATCCATTTGTCAAATCATTAACCCATTTGTCAAAACCTTAAACAGGTTTAGGTAGTTAGACACAATCATCACTCTCTAAAACACAATTCACTCTGTGATTCACTAGTGTGGAAAAATGGTAAACACTTGTGTCAAAAGTTAAACACAACTTCAACACAGTTGTCATCGTTCAAACACAACGACTCAAAATACTTCACACTTTTTTTTAATTATGTGATCAAGCCAATTGTATGAGACAGAATACAGTTTTTCACAATTGCAAAACACATTTCTTCAAACCTTCACCCATTTTCTCAAAACTTACAAGTAAAACAAATCCAAATCTTCAAAAACAGTAATTTTCGATGAAATTCAATGGTCTCTTGGAGGATCTCACCCCTACTAGAAATTGCAACTGTGAAAGACGTGATGCTGAGGCAGAATTACAGTAGTCTCTCATTAACTTTGATTTTTCAGTTGCAAAATTGTTTGAAGTGTACTGTAATGTACTATTCATTTACTGTAGTTTTCTTTGTTCTTTGGGTTTACTGTATTTTTTTTTTGCAAGAGCTGAATATACAGATATTCAATACTGTATTACGCACTTGCAGTACTTACAGTATATAATACAATAAATTCACTGCACTAAGTTGTGATAACTATTACAAAAAGTAACTACAAAAAACTAACTATATGCCCTGGACGCTGTGTTCTCCATTTTC
>JAVQIZ010214921.1:0-10227 GCA_036023535.2 Galaxias brevipinnis
GAGAGAGAGAGAGAGAGAGAGAGAGAGAGAGAGAGAGAGAGAGAGAGAGAGAGAGAGGAAGAGGGGCCGACGTATCGGGATAACCTTGAAATAAATGCAATTTGCTGTTTTTCTTTTCTTTTTCTTGACCAAGGCAGCCCTGTCTGTACTGCAGGGGCTTCTTGCTTTTCTTGGGAAAGACCTTCGCTACAACATGTTTGCCACATGATCGAACTTTATTAAATTTGCTTTCATTTGACAAAATAATGTAGACAGTCCCACATTTGACCTTTTTGCTCTTGTAGCTACTCACGTCATGCTGCTTGTGCTGCTGCTGTGAAGGAGCAACTAGAGCAACACAATTTTCGTTCCCATTCAGTTTTGCCGCTGAGCCGTGGAAATGCTAATTCACATCTCTCTCATTCTATCAGCCGCTAGAGAACGCCTCAGTGTCGGATCAGGTAACTGTAATCCCGTTTCTTAACAGGTCACTGGTATGAATCCAGCCCGGTTCGATAGGTCACTCACAACCAGTAAGGACGGTCGATGCAGGTTGAAAAACACACCGCGTCACCACGCTTCTCTGAACAAGATTTATGTCTTGGCTGTATATCTTTCCTCCATCAGCACCTCAGACCTATAGGTTTTTTTTTGGGGGGGGGGGTAGAGACAGTAAGGCTCTGTCACAGCATGTGGCTAACAGTCTCTGCAGAATGTGTAATGGGAAAGATAGTGTGTGTGTGTGTGTGTGTGTGTGTGCGATTGTGTGCGAGTCTAAAAGTACAGAAGGTGCGGCCCGGTGGCCGGATATAAATGTGCACATGTTGCTGTCGATGTAGGTTGATGGATGGGGCAGAACGTGGTTTATTGACACAACACCTTCTAGTTTCACAAGGCCATCAGTCATGGAGAACGCCCATCTGCTGCTGCAAAGGCATGACCACACACACACACACACACACACACACACATATATATGCATGGAGACCCCCACCTCTCGACACACTAACAGCACACACTCACACACACACACGGACACACACACACACATGGACACACACACACAAACGCACATATGCAATTGTAAACCTCCCTATCCCCTTCCAACACACTAAACACACACACAAATGCACACAAACTCTCAGACATGATGTAGGCCCCTCACACAGTGTCTCAGCACATTTCCTCGTGACAGTCATGACCTTCACCCTTACCCTGGAGTTTCCTTGAGTCACTAAGAGAACAAAACAGCAGGGCTTCTGGTTGGAGGGAGCTTTCCACCAAAGTACTAACGTAATGTTCAAATCATTGAATGACTGTATTAAGCGTCTGTATGGGTGCCCTGGTTTAATATGAGTTTTGTATGATCGTTAAAAGAAAATGGCCGACGAAAATAGCCTCTGCGCGACACTCAGTCCTCTTGTAATATGTTTTCGAACCAGAGGAATAACCCTATTTGAATCTTTATACAACATATGAAAAATTGCAAATAATTATTCATGAGACCCATGTTTCAGCTCTAAACCGATAGAACTAATCTCAAATTATTTTCTATGAGAACTATATTTCAAATATAAGAGAAACAGATTATCACCAAGCACTGAGTGCACATATATTTCCGTTGAGACAAAACACATTAGTAAAAAAAAAATAAAGAAAAAAAAGTTTTTTTTATCTGTTTTATACATCACTGCGTCGTCCACATTTGGCAGGTGAGATGTGAAAAGAGATTGGAGAGAGGTTTGGAAATAGATACGCCTTGTTTATTAGGGGTTCAAGGGAACGGTGATTGCGGAGCCAGAGGCAAATGAAATCAATTTGCAACGACACCCTGTGGGTCTGTTTAGCTGTCAGCGAAGAAATTCAACAACTACCACGTACGACTGTTCATTCAAAACTGCGTGGTACAATCCTCCAGTCAGTGATATCTTGGGTATTAGTCCATGCCCCTCCCACAGAGTAACAACATTAACGGGACGCTAAACCTGTTTGTGTCGCCGTTGCCCTTGACAACGGACCCCGCGAACAGTCTTTTTCCCCACCCCAAATTGCCTTGGAATCAGGCCCCCATCTGTTGGTTGTCTTCCTGCTTTCCTTCTATGGCTATATGACGCCCGAGCTATTTTCACCTGAACCCCAGAGAACCTCTCAATCTCACCCAGCCCTGAAATCAAATATACACTCCACACAACAAGCCGGCATCAAGGCTGTTCTCACCTCCGAGTCTGGGAATCAAACAAAAGCAAACAAACAACAGGAACTGGCATCCACAGTTCTCTCATAGAAAAATAAAACATTGGAAGATGTTTGTTTTTTTATGTATATATATATATGTTTAAGCTTTGATTGTTGTTTGTATGTGGTTTGTATCAGATTTTTGCTGTTAGTTCTGCTATATCGACCAGAACTGAGATATTTCTTCTGCCACTTTATTTGTCAATCTATCTGTGATGGTAATCGTGGTGATATGCTCCCATTCAGATGAATCAGACAGATAGGTTTTTATTTGTTTCATTGTACGATGAGCAGATTGGTCCGTGTTTGCCCGCAGCCTGGGATTCCAAACAGCTTGTCCAGATGATCCGGCGATCATGCAATCGGCACAGATGTTAACGCTATGATGGATTGCCTCTGCTTCTGTGTGGCGGGGGGGGAGAAACAGTTGCACACACAGAGAAGGAGAGAGAGAGAGGGAGAGAGAGAGAGAGAGAGAGAGATGAGATAGGGAGAGACGAGAGAGGAGCAAAAAGAAGGGGAGATAGCATATTACAGACACTCCACAGCCCTGCGTGTTACCGTCCTCCGAAAGGGGGGCTTCTATCCTCTGCTGCCCCCACTCCCTGGGTGTCCTCATTATAGATAATAGGGGGGCTGGTAGAGGGAGAGTTGTGGCTGGCGTCAGGGGGCTCCTGCTGGAGTAATGACGGGGGCCGCGAGGGAGGGAGGGGACGTGTGTGTGTGTGTGGGGGGGGGGGTATCAAGAACCCCAGGAGGCTGGTGGGACTCCTCACTGCTTGTGTAAGGGCCACGGAGGTCAGAGGCAGACACACACAGACAGGCGGTCTCTCGTTTCTCCCCGTTTGCCCTTGGGAGCGACAGAGGGAGGCAGGCAAACAGTGGGAGGGACGAGTGGGTATTTTCCCAAGCTCACACCACTAGGCATCCATCTTAGGGATCTCTTCTTATTGCTTATGACCATGATGATGATGATCTATTTTTTTTATATCTCTTTTCTTATTTCCCAATTTCCCTCTCTAGCACTCTCAACCTTTCCCTACCTCCCCTGCCTACAATATCTCTCCTACATTCCATCCCTCAGATCTGTCTCTCCCCTTCATCTCGTCTTTAATCCGTCCCTTTTTCTGTTCCTCCGTCCTCCCATCGTCTTCTGCCTCCTCTCTGGTGCGTGACTGTAGAGCCCGGGTTCAGAGGAGAGCAGGACGAATCCTTTAACGGTTTCAACTTATCATGAAGTGTGAGAAGCAAGAGAAAGGACAAGTGAAATCATATTCCTGGTATGTAGCCGCAAAAAAAAGTTTGAGTGCGTTTGATTCCCATCGCCGTGCAATCAGCATGCCCTCCATAACCGTTTAAGTGTTTACGCTCACTTTCAACCCAAGGTATATCACGCGCTCCTTATGTAAAGAAAAAAGAAAAAACCGAAGGAAAAAAAGGTCAATAATCAACTTTTTGATTTCCGTCAGGTTTGGTAAGAAGCCCCCTGGCTAAATGGGTCTACAGAAGCCTGTGTTTGGAGGACGAGGAGAAGATAAATGCCGGTGGACGCTCGGCCAGCATCAATATTAAACGCCCACCTCTCTCATGCTCCCTGGAAAAGGTTGAGGTGTGAAAAGATATATGGCCACATTCCTCAGGGTTTGAACCCACAGAGGTGCAAAATCGCCGGTGTTATGGAATCGGAAAATTAAAACCTGAATGGAAGGTTCAATGCAGCTGATGCATTATATATTGAGTGCATACTGCCAAAAAAAGCAACAAACGCAGCAGTGATAATATTATGATCTCAGAATTCATTCCATTGTTTAGAAAGATTCCCATTCATTTTTGTTTTTTTATTCAATGTTGTTATTTTTTTACAGTTCTGCTTCTTATTTTACAAGCTATATTTGGTTTCATGGGTTGAGCATCTTTCGTTGAGGGAAGAGAGAAATTTTGTTTACAACCAGCTCATGATCACATATCTTACTTTTCAAAAGAAACCTGTACACTTGTTTTTGCTTCATCATAATATTTGCCAGTTCTACACAAGGCTTCACACTAGCAGGTAGGAAGTGTTGTTGACTTGCAGGCAGACATTACTTATGCATTCTCCCAAACACACAACACACCCAAGAACCAATATTATGAATCAATGCAAGTCTATATGATAAAAATGCATTGTTATTGATGTACAATGCTGGATGTTTCAGCTCAAGTCTTCACCTTGTTCACCGTCTTGGGTCTGCTAGTCTTGTCAATCAAGATGATTGACAGGATCTTCAGCTCGGCCATTTTTAAGTTTGTGGATGCTCTGTGTTGTATGTGTTACTGACAGGGGGCTTTAAAGTAGGCAGACCCAACTACGCCAAATCAACACCTACGTTTCCGTTTTTAATCGACCAAAGGTTCAAAGACAAAACGATAATGAGTCATTTCTGAATGAATTAAATCACCATCGGGGTTAACAAGCAAGCTAAACACACCAGGAATGTGAAGCTTGTTAAAAAGTCCAACTTGGCCAGTTTCAACCAGCCCAGGTCAACCTGTCATTCTAAATCATCAGCTAGTTTGACAGGCATAATGACCATTAAAGCGGAGAACAGTGGTTGACCCCCCACCCCACCCTCCCAACACACACACACCCGCATGCACACACACACACAGTCACACACGCACGCACACACACGCACACTCACAATCACACACGCATGCACACACACACACGGATACACACACACACACACACGCACGCACGCACATGCACACACACACACACTCACACCACCAACCTTTCTGCATAACAAGGTTAAGTGTTTCATATATTTCCTCCTTAAGATTTGAGAGTGATGGCTGAAACTGTAAAAACATGGCGTTGACCTCTGGGTCCAGCGTGTCAGTTGCAGCTGCACGTGAGCTGATCATTATCTGTAATAGCTCCTTGGATATATATACCGCTATCTGTCGCACTCTGGTCAGTGTGCGAGCCTTTGCATTAGAATCACCTCATCAAAATAACATTTTAATGTCAGTGGAATGTGTGTTACACCTATTGTATATTTTATTGCTTCGTTATAGTATCGCTTTCACCGCTAATATCTTTCTATCATTCATCATTATAGACATTTAAATATTTACTAGGATCAGGTCATGCCGCCAACACATAGTCCTGACACTATTGCTTGGTTCACACTTTAATAAGAAATGTAATAAATGTTAATGATTCGTGGAAGGTGTTGCCTGGCTCATCAAAATGATGATGTCATTCCCAGAGAGGCCATTTCCTCAGGGTCAACCCAGATGCTATGTGTGTGTGTGTGTGTGTGCGTGCGTGCGTGTGTGCATGCGTGTGTTTGTGTGTGTGTCTATATAAATGGGTGTATATGCATGAGTGTGTGTGTGTGTGTGTGTGTGTGTTAAATTCAATTCCTGCTTCACTCTGCAGGGAGGTCCAAAATGTGGAAACCTGGGATAAACATCAATTCAGGCCAGCCTTTGAACCCTCCATATCCCCCTGCGGGGACACACACACACCTCCATTTCCACACAAGGGCCCAGTGTGTCGCCACCCAAACACACACGCACACACACACCTCCGTGGGGGTTCAACAGGACAGAAATTAGGCAGAAATGGCAGGAGGTCTGGAACCCGCGGAAGTGTGTGTTTGCCGCACGCATTCTTTAGGATATCATTTGATTCAGTGCAGATTTGACTAACTGAAGTCCCCTTGTTGGCCTGCACGCCAAACGTACAACACTTCCAAAATAATAAAATCCACTCTTCCCTATGTGTTTACTGTAATGGAACCAGCCATGCTTTCAAAGGTATCGAATGGGGACTGAGTCCCTGGCTCCCTGTTGTTTCTGTATCCTCAGACTAATGTGTTTCCTTTGTACCAGGCAACTGATACGGGCCTCCCCAGGGGCGCCTGTTAGTGGCAGAAGAGTCCTCGGCCTCCCTCCCTGCCTCCCTGCCTCTCTCTGCCTCCCTCTCTCCCTCCCTCCCGACCTCCCTGCCTCTCTGCCTCCCTCCCTCCCTGCCTCCCTGCTTTCCTACCTGCCTCCCTGCCTCCCTGTCTCTCTCTGCCTCCCTCCCTCCCGACCTCCCTGCCTCCCTCCCTCCCTGCCTCCCTGCTTTCCTACCTCCCTCCCTGCCTGCTCGCCTTTGCTTGTCTGTGGCCTTTCATGCAAAAGCAATTTCGGCTCATCCTCCGGGTAATGGTCCACAGCCTTGCAGCCTGCCGAGATTAAGATCACCTTGAATTATTAATATTCATCTCGACAGAGGTGGTGGGGAGGTGGGTGGGCCTGTGCCGTGAGCAGGGGAGAGTGTTTAGACTGTCGCCAGAGCCAGTGTCAACACTAGGAATCAAAGAGCGGCACGCACACACACACACACACATGTACGCACAGACACACACCTGACCAGAAACACTCCTTCACGGACACACACGCACATAAACAACTGCGAACCGATTTACACTCAAACACTCACACCGACCCCTGACATATTCACACAGACACATAC
The DNA here is from genome assembly GCA_036023535.2 of Galaxias brevipinnis. NCBI lineage: Eukaryota > Metazoa > Chordata > Actinopteri > Galaxiiformes > Galaxiidae > Galaxias > Galaxias brevipinnis. The sequence goes on from JAVQIZ010214921.1 coordinate 6,725, forward strand.
ACACGCGTAGACTTACACACGGGCAGACTCACACACACTCGCAAACTGAGACAAACAAACACACAAAGACACACCCCATGACGGCTCATTACACACAGAGATATGGGGGTCCGCTGAGGTCTGACAACCCCCCGCCAACAGACGAGACTCTGTTCCTGTTTCCCCCCAGAGCTACTGTACAAGGACACAGACCTACGGCTCCCGGAGAACACAACCGGACTGGGCGGACCACCCGAGACCCAAGCGCTGCCTGGTCTGGGCCCGATTCAAGAGGAGATGGCATTAATCAGTGTCTCCCCTCAGGAGAGTCATCAGCAGCGGCTGATTTAGCGCTGGCGATGCTCCCCAGTGCTTTATGCTCCTCGTTTGAAAACGCCTCTTGGTTTTATTGCTGTTTTCTCAATCTTTTCCAGGAAGTTTTAAAGTGTGGATGTAAAACGGTACGGTTCGTATTACGTTTGGACGTTTAACTTTTTGTTTTCTCTCTCTGTCTTTCTCTCATTTTCTCTCTCTCTCTCTCTCTTCTCTCTCTCTCTCTCTCTCTCTCTCTCTCTCTTCTTCCTCCCTACGGGTTGTGTTCTTCTCTTTCTCTAAATATTTACAGCGATGGCAACCTTTTTCATCACCCCGGAGCACTTCCAGACATGACTGTTTTCACCCTGTTCCGGTTGTGGTTATGTACACACTCGCCCAGGTACATAGCTAATGATATAACTACTCTACCGGGGAGGGAAGAGGCGGGGTGACGTCCCAAGGCATGAATATATATTATCTCCAGAGCAGGTGTGCGGCAGACTTAAGTACCGATGTAAAGAGTTAAGATTCACGACCGAGCTTAAGACTTAAACAGGAACTACTGCCTTTTTACCTTGTGGCTGACAATGAGCCATGCAGTATATTCTCCGTGTGTCTACACAGCCACAGCCTTGTGTAAGCCATACATTCTCTTCGTAATACAGTGGGACAAGCAATATGTCTTTGTGTCAAATATTGGCTGTGGTGTTACTTTGTGTACAAGGTTTTGGGAGTTACTTATATATATATATATATATATATATATATATATATATATATATATATAACACACAATGTGCAGGCCAGGGAACTCTGTAAATCTGTGAATGATCTATCGAGATTAAAAGCGGGAAGGGGAACATGATCCACCCCTAATCTGATCCACAGCTGAGTTGGTGTGTTACGGGGCTAAAGCTTCAATGGAGGGATAAAGGTGCGGTCAGTGTGAGTTGACAGGTTGCCAGGTCAGGATATCTTTCCCAGCGGAGAGACTCAGTCTGCACGGCTCTCTGGCTGTCTTCTCTGATAGCACTAACAGATGGGGCCGCTGACATCCTAACATCAACAGGAAAACAGGCCTATTCTCCTCAGGGAAATGACCTCAACGGGTCAGCAGGGAAAAGTCCCGTTTCATCGCAAACTGTCGTTGCATTGTTTCATCCAATAGTTTGTCAGTCACAACTAACTTGACTGTTCTGGTCGCTGACCTGATGTACCCAGAATACATTACTATTGTGAATGCAATTTATGATCACAGCATGGTACCTTGTAGATTCAATTTGTATTTACAATCTAATTTGAACAAAAAGGTGAGGATAAACAGCAGTTGGTCAAATGGCGGCCATTTTGAATAACGCTGCGCCACCCGTGTTTTTCCATTTCGCAGCACCAGCCAGACCCATGTACACACCCATGACACGCATACTACTGGCTGAGGCCAACAAGGTGTCCTTGCTATGGGAATCTAATCATCGTGATCCCCCCCCCTAGTCTCGGTTTATCAGGGTCTTCCTCGATGACATCGTAATCCTACGCTGCAAGCCTGAGTTTCACCTGTGCCTGGCGGGCAACCTTCGAAAAACACACCCCAAGAAGGCAAGGCAGGGCAAACGTGTTAGTGGTGCACATTTCATACGCATCGGCTATTCAAAGTGCTTTACACGAACCAAACAGGCACGTACGAAGACGTTAATAACGTAAAAAATAAATAAAATATGAAAAAGAAAGAATACGCATTTTAAAGAGACTGTGACTTTGTGAATGTTTGATTGGGCCATGATGGTACTGTCTGCAGCAGGAACAGCAGCAGCAGCAGCAGCAGCAGCAGCAGTAACGACAGCAGCAGCAGCAGTAACGACAGCAGTGTTCGAAGGGGAGCATCTACCATCAGGCAGGCGGTGACACTAGTGGGACAGGTTTAATGTGTCTGTCACCTAGGCGATATGCCACACGTACAGCCGTCACTCAATCACCGCCATGACATGCCAGGTGGCGTTGCCTAGGATACTGTGATGCGTTTGATAGGTCTGTTGACAGACAACCACACTCAGCCAAAGGTACCAGGAAAGATGTGCTTCAACAGTGAAACTGTACCGCTAGTTTACAGGATCGCTGATTTGGTAAACGAAATGCAAAAACATTAATAACAAACGTATCAATATCAAAATATATAAATGTAGTGTGAGAAAATTCCTGGCAGCATAGGTAAATTGCCCTGCATTCCCTTAAAGGACGTATGTTGGCCAGAGGAGCGGAGTCCCGTTGTCATGGCGCAGGTGGTTCTGAACAGGCAGCAGAATGTTCCTCGCTGCAGGTTCATCGTGACGGTTCTCACGGAACCGCAGCACCAAAGCTCCAAGCTCACAACAGCCTTTTATTACGGACCCATTTTCCTGAACATTAATTCTGTGGACTTTGCTCTCGGAAACCAGAGAGTTTATACATACGGCCGTAAATGAAAGTCGACTGGTAATGAGAGATCATGAATAACGCAAGTGACAGGTGCTCTAAGCGATTTTGGCTGAATGTACATGAATATAAGTTTAAAGAGTCCATTTATTTTTGCCCCTCTCATATTCATTACGATCAGTCAGACAGCCATGGCAAACCCATTTGCAAATTCCTTCTTTTTTTTTTACCAGTTTGGCTTAAGAATTTCATCATGCCCAGTAGTAGCTTGTGTATAATAAATTGGTTCCAGTGCATATGTGTCTATGACATACAAGCGTTGCATATTCATAAATAAATTATTCCATTCAGGAAATAAAACATGGAGTAAGCATAAAACACAGCAGGGGGGGCTGTAATGGGAATATTTAGTTGTTTGTGTTTACATCCGAATAAGCCGACACAAATTTCCGGAGGGCATACTACACATTGACGTGTTTCCCGTGGTATCTGTCACAGTGGAACACACTTGCTTCAACAAAAGAAGCTGTGAACACAAAAACAACTGTTTACAGTGTGTGACATCTGACACTGATCGAATGCACTCCCCTCAGAGTATCCGCCAAACCATTTAGTTCCCCAGGAAGGCTTTTCACACACATAAATCAAAACAAACAGGTCGACAAATTATACTGTAAAGACACCACTCAAATGAGGTGTCAATACCTTAAGCTCCTTGTCTCAATTGATCCCACACCCACCCACCCACACCCCCCCACACACCGGGGGGGGGGCGGGGGGGGGGGGGGGGGGGGGGGGGG